>QLOS01003118.1:0-14946 GCA_003313725.1 Russula sp. MG48 | reverse complement strand
TCAACACCAGCATCATCAACACCAGCATCATTAACACCAGCATCATCAACACCAGCATCATCAACACCAGCATCATCAACACCAGCATCATCAACACCAGCATCATCAACACCAGCACCATCAGTGCCAGCATCATCAGCACCAGCTGCAGCAGCAAGGCAGCAGCGGCCACGGCCACGGCAGCATCACCAGCACCACCTGCACCAGCACCACCAGCACCAGCACCAGTGGCCACGTGGCATCAGCAGCAGTAGTAACACCAGGCAGCAGTGGCGCAGTGACATTGGCAGCAGCGGTGGTGGCCCCAGTGCTGGTGTCTGCAGGAGCAGTGCCGCAGCGATGATGGCAGCAGCGGTGGCAGCCCCAGCAGCGTCAGCAGCAGCGACACTGGGTGCAGCAGTGGCGCAGTGACATCATCAGCATCAGTGTCAGCAGCAACAATGGCGGCAGGCGCAGCAGTGGTGTTGGCAGAAGCAGCGCAGCGGCATCGACAGCAGCAGCAGTGGCCCTGGCAGCATTGGCAGCAGCAGTGCAGTGACATCAACAGTGGTGGTGGTGGTGGCAGCAGCACCAGCAGCATCAGCAGCAGCAGCGTAGCAACATCGACAGCAGTGGTGGTGGCCCTGGCAGCATCGGCAGGCATGGCGGCGGCATCGGCAGCAGCAGTGACACCGGGTGCAGCAGTGGCACAGTGACAATGGTAGCAGTGGTGGCGGCCCCAGCGGCGTTAGCAGCAGCAGCAGCAGCACAGCACAACGGTAGGAGAGGCAACAGCCATGGCAGTGTCTGCAGGTGCAGTGACACTGGCAGTGTCAGCAATAGAAGCGGCAGCAGCACAGGTGAGGGCAGGGTAAGTGTGGTCACCTCCCCACCTGCTTTATTGTTAGATTACATACATGTAAATTATGAGTACCAAAGGTACTGCAAGTTTGTACAGTAAATGCGGTGTGGTATGCCATGGTAGACTGGTCTGGACCGATCCTGGACTGGTCCTCATGAGGACCGGTCTAGACTGGTCTGGACCAATCCTGGACTGGTCCTCATGAGGACCGGTCTAGACTGGTCTGTGGACTGGAACTGGACTGGTAAGGACCAGTCTGACCCAGTTCAGTCTGGTCATTCCCAGATGTAGTAGGACTGTGGACCAGTTGCAGTCCCAGTTACATAAGAATTGGTCAAAAAAACCAGACTGGACCGGACTTTAGAACACTACGAATGATACAAATGAAAAAAAAAGAAAAAAACCTTGAGGGCTGCAAGGGGTAAACACTGAACATGTTGAATGTTGAAAAGTTCCAAGTCAAAAAGCTCTAAGTCAACTTCTCGCACTGTCACACTAGTGTCATGTTGTGACATGACTGATCACTGTGCTGCGGCTAAGTTCAAGTTGAACCGCAATCTGAACCGCACTCTTTTTTTGTAAGCTAACTAACTCTTTGGTTGTCTTTAGGTTAGGTATTACCTTGCTGCTTGATCACTGGTGCAAGTGCACAGATAGGGAAGGTGAGTAGGGTAATTAGTATTTAGATGCTGATCATGTGTTCCAGGTAATGCATAGAATACCACACCTCACACCTCCAGCTCGACCCCCATTTAGGATGTGGCTGCGCTGCCATCACCACTGCTGCGGCTGTCTAGCGTCATCACCATGACCACTGCCATGCCAGCAGCACCTGCACTGCTGCTGCAATGCCTGCACCATCACCACTGCCGTGCCAGCACACTGAGCACAGTCATCACGACCGCCACCATGCCAGGAGTGTCACCACATCCAGACCATCCTTGCTGCTGCATCACCACGGCCACTGCCACGCCAGCGCCATCATTGTGACACTACCATGCCAGCAGCATCCCCACACCCTCACTTGCATGGCTGCGGCCGCTGCTGCACCAGCACCATCACCGCTGCCACTGCCACGCCAGCGCCATTGCCACTACCGCTGCCATGCCAGTGCCATCACCATTGCCACCACTGCTGCACCAGCACCAGTGCCATTGCCGCCGCTGCCCCACCAGCACCATCATGGCACCTGCACCCACACCATCACCACAGCCATTGCCATGCCAGCAGTGTCACCAAGACCACCACCATACCGCATCACCATGGCCACTGCCACGCCGCCACCATGCTAGCAGCATCGCCGTGGCCATTGCCACGACTGCTGCCGTACCACTTCACCATGGCCTCTGCCATGCCAGCACCACCATGCTGGCAGCGTTGCCGCGACCGCTGCCGTGTTGGCAGCATCACTGCAACTGCCACCATCTGGCAGCATCACTGCAACCACTGCCATCTGGCAGCGTCACTGCAACTGCCGCCATGCTGGTAGTGTCACTGGCCACTGCCACGCATGCAGGCAGCATCACCACACCCACACCTGCACCATCGCTGCAGCGCAGCCATGGCAGCAATGCAGCTGTGGGAGGAGGTGGCATGGTGCTGAGTGCACCCACACACCCTGAGCAAGCCCCTGTTGCACAGCAGCAAGCAATGGCTTGATGTCTGGAGAGCAGGGGCTTTTGATGGAGTGAGGGTGACATGCACAACATGTCTTGGCTCCAGTTTGGACTTGGTTCACTTGATGGCACCCTTGACTTGGACTACTTGGCACACTTGCTATATTTACTTGGATGCTTGGCTTTGCTTGGTGCTCTTATCTTATGTCTTGCCATGCTTACTCTGTTGGATGCTCTTTTCAGACTTGTTTCACTTGACAGCACCATGCACTTGCCTTGGCTTGGTGCATTTACTTGGATACTTACTCTGCTTGGTGGTCTTGTCTATGTCTTACTATGCTTACTTTGCTGGGTGCTCTTATTGATGAACTCACTAAGTGAAGAATAAGTGACTTAGCTTACTTGGTGGGCTTTTAAGAGAAATAAGGTAACTAAGTCTACTAAGTTTTTTGTGCATTTTGCTGATGAGTTCATTCATGGGGCGTGCAATTTCACTGAATTTGGGGATCCAATGTCAATAGAAGAGGCAGAATCCTATGAATGTGCAGACATCTTGGACATTTCTTGGAGTGGGCCATGTCAGGATTGCTTTGACTTTGATGGGATCCATCCTGAGGCAATCCTTCTCCGGTTCGACACCCAGGTACTCCACTGTTGTGACCTCAAACAGGCATTTCTCTGGCTGGAGGTAGAGGTCGTGTGCGAGGAGGATCTCTAGCACTTGGGCAGTGATGTGGTGGTGCAGGGGGTAGTTCAGAGGTGTGTGCACAAGGATGTCATCCATGTACACTGTAATGTAGCCACCATCAATGAGTTCCTTGAAGATTTGATTCATCATGGTCTGGAAGGTTGGCAGAGAGTTGGTGAGGCCAAAGAACATGACCATTGGTTCAAACAGTCCTAAGTTTGTCTTGAAGGCTGCCTTTCACTGGTCTCCTTTGCGTATGCGAATGTTGTTATAGCCCCATCTGATGTCCATCTTCGTGAATAGTGCATGCCCTGTCACAGCTATGAGGGGCTGTGGCTCGAAGTGAGCCCATCATGTGACTGTGGGTGAGTACAGGTGACTCTAAACTTGGCTGGTTGTCATGTGATTCTTCTTACGTAAGGCCGAGATGCCCAAGTACTGGGATCTGGTAGGTCGACCTTAAACTCGTCTTTTGGCTGCTATGCCTCATGCTAGCAGGTCTCGCAAATTGTGAGAACTCTTACTACAATAGGAAGGTATTGCTTAGTAAGCCTAAAGTGCACACCAAGTCCTTCAGTGTGATTGCAAGCGTTATAGCACGCTTGGCTTAGCTTCGGAGTGGCTGACTAAGCTGGAGCAGTGGTAGAGTTGAAGAGGATTTAATCACACTAGTTCTGAATAGTCCAGATAACTTGTATTGTGGATGAAGTTGAGACTGAGGTCTCAACTTCCTAATTGCAGCCTATTTATACTGGCCATGCAGCTTCACTCAGCAATGTGTGGTTCTTACAAATCAGTACAGAGATTACCAAGCAGCTTAGTAATGCTTGGTCAGCATTACTAAGCCATGAGTCAGCAGCCATTAGTCACAAGACAGGTAACAACATAGGACAAGTCATTTTTGAGAAGTGTAACACCACCCCCTCCTTTAGGCGGGTGTGCCACCACACACCAGTCTTAGCAATCCAAAAAGGGCAAGTTGAGATGGTATCGTAGTGTATCATATGATATGTAGTAGTTGTTCAGCTGGGGAGAAAGAATGAATCCCAATCCAATTCTTCACCATACATTTCCCTAGCCTGCTCCAAGTTCACTGCATTTCCATCTGCATCATACCCAAAATCCAAGTGTTTGTTTTGTCCCGAGACTGGGCACACAACCCCCATGTTGGGGTGTCCTACGTGCACCCCACACCTATAGAGCTGGCACTTAAAGTGGGGGTTAGTGCAGTCAAATCCCCAGTGGCCTTGTTGATCGCAGAAACCACAGTCTCCACTGGGGGCAGAACTCATAGTGGTGGTTCACACTGTCTGTTCTACACTTCCCACAGTAGAACATTGCCATCTTGCATTTCTTCTTGCCAGCCCTACCCGTTCTGGCCATCACATGCATGCCTGCTTTTGCTGCCACTACCCCCACCACGTCGCTCAGTTTTGTTATGTGGGCCTTACCATGATGGCACTGTTGAAGAGGCGTAGGGTCAACATGCCTGGGATGTGCACCGTTGCCAGGGCTGTGAAGAAGCCCACGTTGTTCACCAGCAGGACCACCTGCAAGAGTGAGGGGATTGACCCTGATCGTCCCATCGTTGCGTTATACAGGTTTGTCATCCATCATGGGTCGATCATAGATTGTGCACCTGGGGTTAAGTAGGGTGGTGGTGGGACTGAGGGGGCCGAGCATGGAGAGGAGGTTGGGGGTGTATGTTGCGACAGGGTGCGCTCTGGTTGGGGGCAGTGCATAGGGGCCCGCAACAGGTGGTAAGTTGAAGGCCTGGGTAAAGGCACGTACCAGTCCCCATGCTGTTCACTTGTTGGTGATGGCGTACGCTTCTTGCGCCTTGGGCACGCTGGGATTGCTGGCGGTGCTGACACACGTTGACTCCATGTTGAGGGATGGGGCTGCCTCGCTGTCCGCGTCGCTGCTGCTGGTCCCACTCCCTGGTCTGTAGTTTTCCTGGTAAAGGTTGATGAATGCAAGGTTGTCTGGGTACTTAAACAAGTCTGCATTCTCGGTGTGCCAAGCAAGGGTGGAGAGGAACGACAGTTGGCGGCCATGGGACATTCTACAGGTGTGAAGCTGGATGGTAGGACTAGGGAGAGGAGTGTGGGGGAGTGTAGTTCTCTCAGTCATCCTTCTTCTCCTTTTATCCCTCAGGGTTTGTACGGCCATTGGTTTGCATCTGTAATATTCCCTGATCAGTTCTGGTGCATGTACATTCTTCGCCGGTTCCCAGCTGTCATGCATGCATGAATATCCTTTCCAAGATATCAGGTATTGCAGTTCCTTCTTTCTGCCGGTGTGTTGTGAGTTCTGGACGCGTTTCACTTTGTATTCATCCTCACCCTCAATTTCTTCAGGTGCTGGTTGTGGGAAGTTTTCCCCATGTTCTGTTGTTTCTTGGTAGGGCATTAGCAGTGATATGTGAAAGACATTATGGATTTTCCAATGTGCTGGGAGCGCCAGGCGATATATGACTGGCAAGATTATGTCTGTGATCTCAAATGGGCCATACCACTTGGGTGCAAGTTTGGCAATCGGGTGTGTAAGGCATAAATTGTTGCCTTCTAGCCATACCTTGCTCCCCTTCTCATATGATTTGAAGTGTTGTTCCCCTTTCTTTTGCTCTGATCATTGGATGAGGACATGTTGGGCATTCTTGATTGCGGTGGTCGTGCATTCACACACCTGCTCCAGCCATTCCTTTTGTTCTTGCACTGTGGGCACCTTCGTTGGATGATTAATGATGTGCACAGTTGGCATGTGTCCGATAAGGAGTTCGTAGGGCGTTGCTCCTGTAGTCTTGTTTGTCCACATGTTGTGTACAAACTGGGCTAAGGGTAGTAAGCATGCCCAGTTAGTTTGCTCAGCATTCCCATAGATTTGTAGGTATTGTTCTACTCGTTGATTAGTGCATTCAGATTGCCCATCTGTTTGTGGGTGGAAGGCCGTGCTAATGTTCTGTGAAATTCCTAGTGACGTGGCGAGCTCCTTCATGATCGTGGCCGTAGATTGGGGATCTCGGTCAGAGATGATGTGCCATGGCACCCCATAGAATGGGAAGATTTGTTTGGCGTAGAGTTGTGCCACTCCCAAGGCATCGATTGTTTTGTTGCATGGGAGAAAAACTGCCGCCTTTGAGCAGCCATGATCCACGATCGTAAGGATCGCATTGTGCCCTTGTGATTGGGGTAGATCAGTTATCAAGTCCCAACTAATGGTGTGAAATGGAACCGCATCTTGTTCCACATCAATCGGTGTGAGTGGTGGTCATGGTTTCACTGTGTTTGGTTTGGTGGATTGACAAATCACACACCCCTTAATGTAGGTGGTGATGAATGTCTTCATCGTGGGCCACCAAAGATCTCAGGCAATTGCTCACAGGGTGTTTGCTATCCCTGGGTGCCCCACAACATCATGGTTGTGGTACATTTGTAGGATCCATTGTAGGAGGTCTTCTTCCATAGGGACCACAGGTCGCACGTGGTAGTACCACCGATCTTGTGCTTTGTCAAACACATATGTATTTCTTAGGGTTTCCAGTTCCTTCTCCTTTTCCTTTTGCATTTCACAGATTTCGCATTCCAGGTTAATGATTTCGATGGTGTGGGCAAACAGGTGCTCTGGGAGGACCATGACGTCTGCATTGTCATCTGCCCCTGTATCGTAATCAGGTCTTCTCGACAAATGGTTGGCGTGATTATTTTTCCCTGGTTTGTGCACCAGCCTTAGATCATAGTTCACCAGATCGTTTAGGTACCTAGCCACACATCGGTTGATGCATTGTGGGTGCCAGTAGTACTGCAAGTTTGTGTGGTCTGTGTATACAGTCACAGGGTGTGGTGATGAAAGCAGGATGTGGCGCCATCCCCTCAGCCCTCGTATTATGGCTAGCAGTTCTCAGTAATGCACATCGTAGTTCTGCTCCACAGGCATTAGAGAGTGTGAGAGGTTTCCCACTGGCCAGAGCTGGCCACATTCGTCTTTCTGTGCCAGGATTGCTCCCATGGCGAATTGGGAAGCATCCACTTCTAGGGAGAAGGGCCGCTTGTAATCTGGGCATTGGAGGACCGAGTGATTCATTATTGTTTCAACTAGTTTATCCATGGCTTTGGTGCACTCTTCTGTCCATTCGAAAATCTTGTTTTTCTCTAGTAGAGCGTTTATTGGTCTTACGATGTGTGCATATCCTGGGATGAATGCCTGGTGGTAGCCGAACACCCCGAGTGTTGATTGGACTTGCTTTATTGAGTGGAGCCACCACGGCCACGCCACCAGTCTGTCCTGCTTGGTTGGGTCAATCTTGATTGTGCCATGTTCTACTACAATGCCCAGGTACTTGATGGTTGTTTGCTCAAACTGGCATTTGCTTAGTTTGAGGAATAGCGATTCTTGTTCCATAAGGTCCAGTACTGTGTGCACAATTTCTCAGTGTAGCATGTGGTCATTTGGCATCACGATCAGCACATCGTCCATGTATACAAAGAGGAGTTCTTCATACTTCCATTTCAAGGGGGCAAATATCCAATCCATAAACTGCTGAAAGGTCACAGGGGAGTTTGTGAGCCCAAAGAACATTACATTTGGCAAGTACAGCCCATATGGGGTTTTAAAGGCAGCTTTCCATCTATCTTCAGGTCTGATTCTAATGTTGTGATAGCCCCATCACACGTCCAGTGTGGTGAACAATTCCTTGCCTTCCAGCTCCTCCAGTATCTGTTCGATGTGTGGTATTGGGTATACATCATGCACCATCCACTTATTTACTTCTCTGTAGTCTTGCAGTGGGTGGAGCGTTCCATCTTTCTTATGGGTGAAGAACCAGGGTGTCGACCATGGTGACTCCCCTTCTTTGATGTACCCCAGTTCCTTGTTTGTTTCCAGGAATTCTTTTGTTGCCGGTGCACCGTCTTTTAGTTTTATTGCGTGGTCTTCTGGTCTTGATGGCAGGAAGCGCTTGGCTGCTTCCTCAGAGAACACTAGGGCATGCTGCTGATATTCCTTAGGTAGTTCTGGAGGTTTTTGCTCGGCTTTTCTCTTCTGAGCCTGTATCTCCCATTCTTGGGTGAAGTTTGTCCTCCTTATGGCTACTTTCTTTCTTTCTTCTTGCCATCAGGCCCAGGCATTGGCCACCGTTTCCAGGTGAACTTCTCCTTCAATTTCTCCTCATTCCCACAATATGTGGGGGTCGAATTCTCGCAACCATAGGTACCCGAGTAGAATTTGATTGTTCCCTAGGTTGGTTACATAGAATTTATGGAGTTTTGTCTTTCCTGCATGTCATACTCTGAGTATGCATGCCTCCTCTATTTGGCTGGCCTGGTTTGGAGTTCCATCCACGTTCACCATGGGTTGTGGGAAGTTCAATTTTCTCGTGGTGAGCTGCCATCTTTCCATGGTTCTATGGTCCACAAAGCTCTCGGTCATGCCGCTATTGATCAGCACTCTTGCTGCAGCCTTCCTGTGTGCATGGGTGAAGGAGATTGGTATATTCAAGCTGTTCTTCATTCCTACATACATGCGGTCAAGTCACAGGGCTCATACCCAGGCTGCGCAGGTTGAGCCCTCTAAAAAGACGAATTGGAATCCTTGGACATAATTAAGTCATCCATGAGTTTCCCCCTCTCTTCCTCGGCCATCCCTCTGATTGCTTTGAAGATCCCTTCCCTGGTGGGGCCTTCTTCTACTTCAGTGACGCGCGTGGTCATCAGGTGAGATGGGGTTGAGCTTTGAGGGGTACTGGTGTGTGTTTTCTTTGGGCACTTCTTTGAGATGTGTCCCTGGTTTTTACAGAAGAAGCATCATCCCTTGTCCCTCAATCTCTTTTTCTTGGTTTCACTCATGCTTCCCATTTGAACCACATCCACATCCATCACGTTCAGGTCGTGGTGTTGCTGGCCCTGCCAATTTCCTCCTGGTACCTGGTGCCACCGGTTTGGTCGTGGGCACAAGAAGTTGTCTCCCAAGGCAATCCTGGTTTCAATGTATGCCACATGCTGGGTACATGCAGCTTCATACCATTCTGGCAGGGTTTGCGGTCATGGGTGCATTTGCTCAATTACTGATCGCACAAGCCCCAGTTTCAGTCCTCTTTTGAACAAGAGGATGGTTCCCTGGGCATTCATTTCCCACCCCGCTTTCTCCCTCAGGTGTTCAAACGTCGCTGTGTACGAATCCAGATTGTTGTTCTGCATTTTGAGGTTCAATAGTGCATTCAGTGCGTCTTCTTTCCTTGTTGTGTTAACGAAGGCTTGGACTAGTCTGTCCTCAAACCAGTCCCAATGGTCCTCATCGTCACGCAGTATGCCAGCATTGACTCACTGTTCGAGGGCTAGCACGTGCATGCACACCCAATCATTAACCTTGATCCCTTTCATGTAGGATAGTGCAAGCAGTATCCTTCAATAGGGATTTGACATCATAGGTTTGTCATGGTTGATCAATCTGTACAGCTGAAATTCCTGTCTAAAGACGTCCATTTTGTTGCGGTTACCATCAAAAATCTGTGGTTCCTTTCCATAGAGGCCACCACCATTTGGCACTGGTGCCGCAGCTGCTGGTTGTTGCATGCCACCACCACCACCACCGCCACTGCCTTGCGCAGCACTGCTGGCGGGTTGTCCACTGCCCCCTCCTCCACCGCTGCCACTGCCACCACCACCGCCACCGCCACCACCACCGCCACCGCCACCGCCACCGCCACTTTATGTGGGGTTGTGTTGCTAGACAGTCAATTGCAGGGGTAGCGTCATGGTCATGGCCATGGTGGATGAGGCTATTTGGAGGGGTGCGAAACCTAGAGGGTGTGAGGTGATTGGCGTAGTGGGTTCTACGTCAATCAGCATTTGGTGTATACTAGTCATTCCTTCTTGTGTGAATAACTCAGGTTCTGGGGCTTTGAATAGGAAGTCCATTGGAGTTTGCGTGTATTGAATGTCATATTCTCGTTCTCACTCATCCTGTTCCCATTGCCATGTAAGGTCTCGTTCATGTTCAATGTGTAGTTCTGTCTGGATGTTGGCTCCCAGTATCTCAACACTTAGGTCCAATTGTTGTTCAGGTGATTCGGTTGTTGGTGACTTGTATGTGCTTTCATCCAAGTAGCTTCAATCGGTGGTGAGTTGTTCCTCAACTGTTGAAATCCTTGGTTTGGTAAAGCTTGATCCTGCGCAATCTGCGCTAGTCCACTCTCCTAGTCCGTAGTTTATCCTTTCTTCATCTGGTAGTTCCCAATCTTTCTGTGATATGTATTTTCACAGATGTCCTACCCAGTTCCACTGGGTGTTCTGCTTTAAGATGGTCGAGCATGTGATATGCGCATTTCTTTTCATCGCCCCACTCAATCCAGTGGGCTAGTCCTCTGATGTGCATGGGAAGATCACTGTATTCCCTGGTTTTGACATCGAATTGCTTATTGTCCTCCAGGATGTCTATATATATTGATGCCATGGTGACAACACTGTGTGTTCATGTGGCAAGTGTATTCTGGGAGTCTCAACTTATGTCACAGCTATGAGGGGCTGTGGCTCAAAGTGAGCCCATCACATGACCATGGGTGAGTACAGGTGACTCTAAACTTGGCTGGTTGTCACGTGATTCTTCTTACATAAGGCCAAGATGCCCGAGTACTGGGATCCAGTAGGTCAACCTTAAACTCGTCTTTTGGCCACTATGCCTTGTGCTAGCAGGTCTCACAAATCGTGAGAACTCTTACTACAATAGGAAGGTATTGCTTAGTAAGCCTAAAGCACACACCAAGTCCTTCAGTGTGATTGCAAGCATTATAGCATGCTTGGCTTAGCTTTGGAGTGGCTGACTAAGCCGAAGCGGTGGTAGAGCTGAAGAGGATTTAATCACACTAGTTCCAAATAGTCCAGATAACTCATATTGCAGATGAAGTTGAGACTGAGGTCTCAACTTCCTAATTGCAGCCTATTTATACTGGCCATGCAGCTTCACTCAGCAATGTGTGGTTCTTACAAATCAGTACAGAGATTACCAAGTGGCTTAGTAATGCTTGGTCAGCATTACTAAGCCATGAGTCAGCAGCTGTGAGTCACAAGACAGGTAACAACATAGGACAAGTCATTTTTGAGAAGTGTAACATGTCCTCTCACTTGATTGATTAGTTCTAGGATTAGTGGCAGTGGGTAGCAATTGCGAATGGTAACAGCATTTAGCTTTCGATAGTCAATGACCAGGCGTAGGTCCCCATTCTTTTTCTTGACATAGAAGACTGGGAAGCCATACCTGGAGTCTGAGGGATGGATTAAACCAAGGCCCTCATTCTCCTTGACAAATTCTCATTGTGCAGCCTGTTCCCTGGGGTTGAGTGGGTAGATTTTGCAGTCCATGGTGTCTGGGGCATTGGGTTTGAGGTTGATGGCATGGTCCCAGGGCCGTGATTCTGGGAAGCACTGTGCTGCCTGCTCACTGAAGACTCTGCTGAAGCGGTGGTAGTGGGCCAGTACTATTTGGTCCCATGTCCTCTTTTCCTTTGATTGTGCCTCCTCAGTGATGCACTGGGAGACAGTAGCCTTGCAGAGGCACATGATGAGTTCATCTCCTGGTTCTAAGAGGGGTTGGCACAATGGGATGTCCACTTGTAGTCCTGTGACTTGTACTGATGGTGTGGGCTGGAGCAGTGATGCTTCTGGTGTGTGGAGGGCGATATTTTGATCAATGGTCCCCTTTGTCCAATCAATGTGGGGGTTGACTGCAGCGAGCCATAGATAGCCCAGTATGAGGTCGTCCCCTCCGAGTTCTGCGATGTAAAAGTGGTGGATGTGGCTCTTTTTGCCAGTGATTACTTCGAGTTCAGTGAACCTGGTAAGCTCTCCAATGCTGTTCTTGCTTCCATCTGCGTTCCATAGCTTCCTGGGGCATCTGAGGGGTAATGTGGCAATTCTGTTCTTTCTAATGAATGTTGGGCTGATGAAGTTTTCTGTTGCCCCACTGTCAATGAAGACAGGGAGTTCAGCCTTGGCAGTCGAGGTGTGTAGCTGAGCTGGGATACGCAACGATTTGATTCTTGGTAGATACACATCATGACAGAACATTGCCTAAATACTGGCTGATGTATTCAGGTGCCTTGAAAACCCTGACCCTCCCACATCTGGCCCATCTTATCATACTGCTCATTGCTGAGGGTGGCCATCACTTTGAGGATTTCCTCTGGAGCCATTATTCCTGGTGGGGTAGAAGTCACTGGCACAGCAGCATCTCCTGGGTCCTCTCCTTCACATTCTTGTGCCATTTGTGCCTTTGCAGCACAAGGGAAGCTTCCTTTGCCCTTCCTTTGTGGGCATTGGCAAGTGAGATGGCCTTGTTTCTTGCATTGGAAGCAGTGTCCTTCTTTCTGGAGGCAGGCCTTCTCTGAGTCACTGAGCATGGCTCTGAGGTGATCTACTTCCATGGGGACTGGGCCCATTTGGCTTAGGCAGAGTGGCTGCTGGTGGTGTGGCATCTGCTGCTAAGGGTGAGGGCCTCATGTAGGGAACTGGAAGGGGAAGCAGGAAGTTCATTGGGCCCCTATGAAGGGGTTCTGCTGCTTCTGTTGGGCAAGGATTCCTTGCTTGATCTGCCAATGGACGTGATTGGTGCAGGCAGCATGTTTCCACTCTTCCCAGGTCACTGGGACAGGCCTTTCTTTGAGGCAGGCCCTCAGGATTCCAGAGGTGAGGCCCTTCCAGAAGTACCAAACAATGGCAGGGTTGTTGGGTTCAAGGACTCCTCTTTCTGCGAGGTCTTCAAACCTGACAATGTAGCTGTCAATGCCTTCTTGTGGGCTCATTTTGATCGCCATGAGCTCTTGCTGTGCCTTTTGTGAGGCTGAGATGTCTGCATAATCGAGGAGGAACCTGGTCCTGAAGGAGCACCATGGATCATCATCCTGTATTTTGCCCCTGGAGACTTGCTGTAGCCATTTCATGCACTGGCGTGCCCAGCCATCCACATGTGGCCCTCTGATAAGGGTGAGGGCATGTGAGACACAATTATCTCCTTGGGTGATTGTAGCAGCTCTTCTGTTCAGGAAGTGGTAGTTCTTGAGATCCAGCATCCATTGCTGGGCTATCTTGTGTCCCTCTTCTCCTCTGAAGTAGTCAGGAGGTGACCCCACTAGTTTGGCATCTGCACCTTGTGGGAGTGGGGCATCAAGGTCAAATCCTGGAAATCCAGGTGGTTCTCCTCCTGGTGGTCCTGCTCTGGGTGGTCCTCCTCCAGGGTGGCCTCTGCCTCCTCCTGGTGGTCCTCCCCCTCCCCCTGGTGGTCCTCCACCTCCTCCGTGCAGTGGGTCAGGCCTGGGTTCAGCTGGGGCATGTGGGTTGATTCTAGCGATGTCTGTGTATGTCTGGCCGACAGCCAGAGCAAAGTGTGCTGGGGCAATGGTGTGGGTGCTCATAACTTGCACTGGGTCTCGTTCTTCTTCAATTGGGCTTGGGTCCCTGACTTGTTGGCATGCTGCACTCTCTAGTGCTCCTCCTACAGCTGAGGTGAAGGCAGTGGTGTCATCTTTTAGGTCTTCTGGTGCCTGTGGTTCCCCTAATTCTGGGAAGCGCGTCTTTGCGTTTGCATATGCATAGTATGTATTGGTCTTGGTGTTGTATGCGACTTCATACCAGGTGCCTGCTACGTGGTGCACTGGGTATGCTGCGATCTTTGATTGGCCAGGAAGGATGGCAAGGAAGTAGTGTCCTGTCCATGAGATCGCTCCTTCCCAGTGTGCTGACTCTAATCCTTCGTGTAGGAAGATGACTCACTGGTCGTCTTCTTTATCATTCTCTACACAGAGAGAAAGTGTGAATGGTTTGAACTTGTGGTCTGCTGGTGACTCCACGGTGACACTTGGGCCTGAGGCCTCTGGTTGGCTGGGTATGTCTGTTCTAATGTCATGATGTCATGCCCATCGAGTGAGCGTACCTCCACAGGTGAAGGACGGGGTGTAGGTGATGCTGGTGACTGAGGCCTTGAAGGTAAGAGGTCTGTATACCTTTTGCGTGCAGGCATACTCTTGTGACGCCTGATGGTAAGCTTTCCCTTGCCTTTGAGCATACACTAGTGCTCTGCAAAGGGGTGCATGAAGTCTGGCAATTGACCAGAGGAGCTGGGGTTCACAAGTGAAGGAAGGAGACCATTCACAGGCTGAGATTACAAGAGAACAGACTTAGGGTCTGTTCTAAGCGTACCCAGCAGTATAAGTACATCAATGCATGACTCATAGTGAGTCAGAACGAGTCATGGCATCCCTAGGATGCCTCTACTAGTATAGAGTCATCTGGAGTCATCATATAGTGTGAGTCAACAGGTGCCAAGGCAGCACATGTGCGGAGGCATGCAAATGTAGCACTAGTGGATGCGCATCAGTCCTGGTGGTCCATCAGACCAGGTGGTAGGTGTACAGAGCAAAAGCAGAAGTCATGAGCAGAGTCATGGGCTGTAGGGGCCCAGCAGTCCATAGGTGAGGTGCAGGGAGGAGTAGGCAGTAGAAATGAAAGAAAATGAAGTGTACAGTGAAGCAGAGTGTAACATGAGGTAAGTCCAAACTGGCAAGCCAAGATGTCATGGCTACAAGGGGCCATGGCTCTAAGTGAGTGCATTCAGGTTTGTGTCATGTGACCATACAACTACATCACATGATTCAGGGTTTGACCATTTCAAGCACGTGACTGTGAGAAGGTTCACATGCATCTATTCATGTCACTAAGTGTGGCTGAGATGCCTGAGCACTTGGTTCTGGTTAGTGAATGGCAGGGGTTTAACAAACCCTGGGGGTTTGGGCCAAGGGTATGTAAGGGTAAGGG
>QLOS01003104.1:0-16216 GCA_003313725.1 Russula sp. MG48 | reverse complement strand
TGCGCCTGATTACGGATTAATGAGTACAATGTTTTGCAGTAGCGACTTTCGACCTACTTAAGAGAGATCGTCAAGCAAAAGTGGCGACAATTCAGGAGATGGTGACTTGAGGAATATATATACTACTAACGGAGAGGGCCTGTGGCTCTAGTCGGGGTGTCATATTCACACACGCTGTGCGTGTACACCGCACGCTACCCCGATTAGTTCGCCTCATGAATCCATGCCAGTGGCTGTGGTCTTCACGCCACCAAAGAAGAAACGTGCTAATCGTGAAAGTCATTCTAGCGACAGTGACAGCCAAAATTAACTCAGAATTCTATTCGGTGTTATGCTTTGTCTGTAGACATGACGAACGATACAGGGAATGCATGTCCCCGGTAGCCTGAGGTGGAACCCAGAATCTATGAATTTGACATCGCCACGGATGGCTGTTCACTCCGAGGGTGATCAGAAGACGAACAGCATTCTCATAGGGTGCATAGCCAACCAATGCCCCTGGCACTGCACTGTAACGGATATACTAAGGGTCCGCTGAATTTAGCTAAGGCCGCAACAAGGAAGGGATGGATCAGGGTTGATGGGCTGTGCTTACTGTTTTGGTAACATATTGGACTACCGCATTACGTCAACGGATTGAGCGGCACTGTGTAAGCGTAGGACATGCAGCCCGAGTTCTTGGTCGCTTCCGATGTTGCACACCTTTCCAATGATACAGGGAGAGCAGGGGAATGGACGCACAAAGCTAGAACTTTTCGAACGTGGTGGCCATGATGTGCCTCACACCGTGCTAGCGGATTTTGTTGTGACACGCCACAGCTGCGTTGGTTTGTGGGAGAACACGTGGTGAAGAGGCTGCATCGCTCTTACACGCGGCAGCCGCAAGGGGCTCGAGGAAAGATGTATGTTGCCAGCAGTGGTGAATCGGGGGCAACACCGATTGCACTTCCCGAAATGAGGAACCATGGAAAGGAGGGCGGAGAAGGGACGAGCACAGACGCAGTCGTGGATGGTCTGGTGGTGAACATGGGGAAAGAGGATTGGAGCCTAAAAGGAGACTATACAAGCGCGGCATACCGTGTATTGTTGTGGAAGGAAATGTCCGTTCTGTCCCTGGCTCGGAATGGGGACGTGCACAGCACGAAAAGGAATTGAAGGTCTCATCCGACAGCCATGTGCGGTGTTGTCGAATATGGGAGTATGTGTGATGGAAAGGTCTGGACAGACGAAAAAGAGAGGAAAGAGCAGCGGATCAGAAGCGAACAAGATGGCGTGTCGTGTGGGCTCACAAAAGAATTTGTTGAAAAGTTGGAGGAGTGGCCAGCGACACCAACCGGAAAGGGCACCAACATCACTGTGGCGAATCGCTCCCATAGTGAACTTGTTAGATCGAGCGAGGTACTCGAGTGAGGCAATGACGTCACCCACACGGCCGAAAGAGAACGAGAATAGTTCGATAGGCAATAGCCAGACATCTAACGCCCCCCTCACAGGAGTCCAGGGTGTACAGAGAAGGCGCAGATCGAGATGGAACGGGGACGCAAACATGACGTATCGCCGTCTTTGGCACCCTCGCCCAGGGCGGGAAGCTGGGGATCGAATTTGAGGGTAATGGATCTGAGCTCAATCAATGCGGACGAGCCTGTTGTCATCACCTTAGGAGAAATGTAGCCAGTCTTCTGTATCCGCTCAACGTAGAGATAACAAAGGTGGAAGACAAAAGCAGTTTTGGCAAGTGACTTGCCAAAACTTCTTTTGTCTTCCCAGGAAAGCGGATCTCATCCAACGACAGTGCCTGCAGATTCGGGGCAAATCCACCCCAAGAATGGATCGAAGGACCGGTATGGTCTGCCGGATATGGCTCCTAACAGAAGACTTGCTGGTTAGGGGTTGTCATGGGTGTCACGTGAGTGGTAGTTATTTCAAAAAGGTGAATATCGATATTTTCCAGATCTCACCCTGTTCACCGTCCAACCCGTCGAAAGAACACGCGCATTACAGTAAAGCCCTTCTGGTTTCATTCTTAGTCCCCCGCACGACGTGTTCGATCTTTACACTCCGAACCTCGTCCGCAGCTCCGGCCACACCAAAGTTAGCCTCTGTCCCCTCTGCGCCTGCATGAGAACAGGAATGCTTTCGTGGTATGTTGCACTGCCCTTACCCCCTTTCTATCGTCGAATTGTACGTCCCACCAGACATCGCTGCCTCTACCGTGCGCCCATCCTCCCTGCCTATTGCCTTCCGCACAACTCCACGCTAGCGGCCTGGCAGACCCGAGCGTACGCACTTGCTTGAGGGCCAGTGTCATCGTTGTGCGCGCTGGGTACCAGGTCAAGATGTCAAACATCTCAGCAGTTGTCTCCACCGTCACTGCTCTGTGCTACCTTCCCACTGCCTTCTGTATTCCTCGTGCGTTCAGTTTGGACTATCTACGACCTCCATCGGTTGCATTTCATCCCGTCACATCCGCATCGTTCATTTCCACTTTTTAGCTCACTCCTCGTCCTCCTAGTCCCCCCCGTCAGACAGCACTGTATGACCTGTTGGTATACAGCGCAGCGCGCAGCCCTACTGACACTACCACTATCGGCCTCACCTGGTTCTATCAACATCTACCCATGTACACCTTGCTGCCTACTAGAGCCCAATGCTGCAGCGTTGTCCGCCTTTCCGGAGGTGCGTCCGACAATTGACAATCAGGAGCTGCGCGGACCCGAGAGAGGCCTGACTGGTTGCCGCGAGGCTGTCGAGGTCCTAACGCGTGTCCCTCTTAGCACTGCTGTCACGTCGCCCCCCATTTTGGAAACCTGGTATGTCTGTTTGCCCCACTTACTCCTCTCATAGCTCCCTGGGTGCACTCCATACTAGGAGTGCAGTCGTCGTGCTCCATTCTTGACCCTGCTGCGCAGCACACCGCTAAACAGATAAAAAGAGTCAACTTGGTGAGTGATCCATCCAAAATGAATCACCCTCCCCACCCACCCATCCCATCGTCTCCGCTGTAAGGTGAGAACACCTTTTGCGCTTGGAATGAGCACTTCGGAGCGCCCACAGCACTGATCCGAGCCGCATCTTATCTGTCCTCATCACTCCTCACAAAGTACCGTGTTACAGTCACAAATCTTGACATTCCCTTGTTCTGGTTCAACCGGACCCACCTATGTCCAACAGTCACCGCTTGCTAAACCCTTCATACCCTCTCCTTACCACGCGGACAAATTTCAACATTTCATATTTCTGACTTTGCTTCGCTCTCAACCGCGTCCGGATATCTATAGCGTCCATAATTTTGTCTCGTTCCGAATTTGCTTACTATTCGTTGAAGGACAATAAAAAAATTTCGTGATTAGAGGCGCTTGCATAAGTATACAGACACCTGTAAGGCCTCCTTGACGGCCAAATCTATTTTTATTGAGAGTCATTCTTCTCTTTTCCCCTTTCGTGGGAACAGCCTGACACAGGGCTATCCCCGCTTCGCTTTATGGTAGCCAGCGACGACGGCCACAATGACACCGATAACCACAACGCACGACGATGATGACGCCACGAGTCGCGGACTGGGTATGGGGGCTATTTCTGCAGTACCTCAGCTTCGAGGCAGCCAGCCGCGCTGACGACGATGACGGTACATGCTACCGACACAGTGCGGGGCCATCCACATCTCACCTCGCCTTTGAGCAGCGAGCGACTCGGACGACTCGGACGACGGTCATGATGCGCGTCACGAGAGTGGCACGGGGCCATCCCCGCCACCCTCCTAGCCAATCATCGATACCCTCCCGGCGCCGTGTCTTGGTTTTAGGACAGCAGGCCACTACGGCGATGGCGATGGCATGCGTCCCTATGAATTCCAGCCATATGATAGGATGTGATTACCGTACTTGTCCAGTAAAAGATGGAAGCACCGTACTACATCAATTTCCGACAGGGCGGAACCATGCATCATCCAGCCAATCTCGGCGCAAAAACGTTAGGGAAACGAAAACACCTCTCGCGAGCCTGTGGGGGGGGGGGGGGGCATGGCACTCATTGTGTCGCGAATTTGATATGCAGCCAGAATTCTTGGTCGCTTCCAATATCGCACACCCTTGCAGCGTTACGGAAGAGCACGGAAAGCGAATGCCCAAATGTAGAGCCACTCGAATGTGGTGGCCGTGGTGAACCTCACAATGTTCTAGTAAAATTCCTTGTGCGACGCCGGGGCTGCATTGGGTGGTGAAAGAACATGTGATACTGGTTGCACTTCTCTTTGGGAAGAGGGGCCATGCATGGAAAGAGGAGGGGATGAAGAATGAGTATAAACACAGTTATGGAATACAAGTGATCGTTCTGGCCTGAGTTGCAGCGCTCGGAATGGGAGTTACATTGCGCGAAAAGAACTTGGAGGGCTAAACGAGCCGTGTGGGCTTCGAAATAGAGAAATAGAATCGTAATTGGATAGAGAATGTAGCTAAACCGGAAGTGGTGCAAGCGGTAGAAGCTTCGGTGATAAGTCCGGGAGAATTGAATCCGGAATAATACCTCTCCGCCCGACACATTTAAATCCTAAATCGCTCAGCTCGGTTTCGAATCATTCAGTGCTTTCTGCCAAAGTTCTCGGGGTTTGCATTCGCTTTGCCAGGAGCTACGAGGAGACAGCGCGGGGATCAGGAGAAGTAGCGCTGGACGCGGCGTCGCCGCCAAGGCCCAGAGAGGGGATAGTAGTCACTGCAGTGCCGTAGTTCATTATCCCCCACTCCATGGCATGGAGTGGGTGATAATCAACTACGGCAGCAAGTCGCAAGTCTTTTCGGAACCTAGCGATTCGGGCTCAATAATCGCCGACATCCGTGGCCATATCGGTGGGATGCTTACCGGCAGTTCTGGTAAGACGAGGTCCCCCGATATGAGCTATGCCACGCCGTTCTGGTGGCTACTCGAGCGTATCAGGGCCAACGGGTTCCCCAACGTGCACCTCGACGTCGTCGCCTAGGCATCTCGACATCGACAACGGCATCGAGGACTGTTTTTTTCTGCGACTTGTTCTCTTTCTTCTACGTTCCTTTACGGTTGTTAGTGCAGACGAGCGCTTGGACCGGTGGATCGCTGTTTAGGTTCGTCTTTATTTTCTGTCGCGTCTTTTCGTACTTACAACTAACGACCTTGACGTCTAGGCCTTGCACTAGTGTATTCGTCGTTTAGGCTCGTCTCGTTTCTTTACACTATCCCTTCACACATCTGACGGCTTTGACGTCCAGGTTCCATACGACCTGACATGGTTCGCTGGACTGTCGGACACGCCCGCCACCCCCGAGCGGTATTTGGTAGGCATACTCCCCTCCCCACTCGTCTGTGCCCATCGTTCGTCTATCTTCCCCAGTCTATCCCCGCTCGCTCGCCTATCCCTAGTTGTGTCGTCTACCCCCCCCTCGTATATCATCTATCCCCACTCTTCTATCTCCACTCATCCTGTGCCCCCCTTAGATGTTGAATGACCATTGTTGACTTTGTTCTTTAAACCGCGCGTGATGAAATGAAGTTCGATATCAAGGTAAGGTCGACTTAGGCACTTATTAGTGCTCTAGTGCTGAGTGGGACTTGGCTTTCTTCCCGAGATGTAGAGAAAGTTGAGCCGAGGAGCCACGAGGTCTTCCAAATACTCGTTAACACCTTTGAACTGCAAATAGATGAGAGCAGGGAGGATAACACGTGTTACGGGAGGTGGACGTCGATCGGGGCAAGATGCAGGGGATTTGACTCCGATGCTGAGGTGTGTGAGCCTAGTCAATGTGCGGATAGGCATGTCGCCATTGCCTCGGGTGAAATGTAACCGGTATGCGGTATCCCTACAAGGGTGAGACGAGAAAGGTCGTTGGCAGACAAAAGAAGTCTTGGCAATCCCAGGAATGGAATGCCCCACAAGGCAAGTTCTTGTAGACGTGGAGCGGATCCACCTAAGAACATATCGGGAAGCGCCGGGGCAGTCTGGTGACCAGTCGAAAGTTGAAGCAATGTCAGTGCCGGAAATGGCTCCTGCATCACTGTGACCAGTCGCTCCAGTTGTGAACTTGTTTGATTGAAGATCCGAATCGCGCGTACGCGATCACGGTGCTCGAGTGTGGCAATGGAGTTATCCACATCATCACAGGGACGCCAGAAGTCTATTATGATGGGGAAGGGCGGCCAGACATCCAACCTCTCCCTCACAGGTGTTTTAGATGTGCAGGAAAGGCACAGGTCGAGACGCAGCGGTGATGCAAACACGACGTATCGCCATCTTTGGCATACGTGCACCAGCTTATTCCACGACCAGCCCCAGCCTGGAAGATCACCTTCCACCTCTCGGTAGAAGTCGAAGATGTCTAGGAGGGCATTGTCGGGGAGCGCTCCGATTGTCACGCGTGGGGAAATCCGGCCTGCATGACACAATGATTGTTGTGGGCGCTGCGCGCATGAGACTTCTTGTTGCGTGCCCGAGTCCTCCAGGGGATGTACAATGCGACTACCCATCTTGCGAATCTTATAAGTACCATCTATCAGGATCGGAGTAGCACCAGAGGGTGAATGGTGGGCGATATCAATATTGAGGATGGATGGCTGCTGATGGGTTCTCTGGTGCGTCTGATTACGGATTCGTGAGTACAACTGAGTAGCGGCTTTCAACCTACTTAAGAGAGCTTGTCAAGTAAAAGTGGTGACAATTCAGCAGAGGGAGACTTGAGGAATCTATATACTACTAACGGAGAGGGCCTGTGGCTCTGATCGAGGTGTCATATTCACACACGCTGTGTACACGTGTACACCGCACGCCACCCGGATTAGTTCGCCTCATGAATCCATGGCCGCGGTCTTCATGCCACAAAAGAAGAAACGTGCTAATCGTGAAAGTCATTCTAGCGACAGTGACAGCCAAAATTAACTCTGAATACTATTAGGTGTAATGCTTTGTCCGCAGACATGACGAACGATACAACGAAGGCGGCGCCAATGCATGTCCTCAGTAGCCTGAGGTGGAACCCAGAATCTATGAATTTGGCATCGCTACGGATGACTGTTCACCCCGAGGGTGATCAGAAGACGAACAGCATCCTCATAGAGTGCATAGCCAACCAATGCCCACTGCGCTGTAACGGATATACTAAGGGTCCGATGAATTTAGCTAAGGCCGCAACAAGGAAGGGTTGGATCAGGGTTGATAGGCTGTGCTTACTGTTTTGGTAACAATTGGACCGCCCCATTACGTCAACTGATTGAGCGGCACTGCACTGTGTAAGTGTGGGAAATGCAGCCCGAGTTCTTGGTCGCTTCCGATGTTGCACACCTTTGCAATAATTACAGGGAGAGCAGGGGAATGGACGCACAAAGCTACAACTTTTCGAACGCCATGATGTGCCTCACACCGTGCTAGCGGATTTTGTTGTGACACGCCACGGCTGCGTTGGTTTGTGAGAGAACACGTGATGAAGAGGATGCATCGCTCTTACACGAGGCAGCCACAAGGGGCTCGAGGAAAGATGTATGCTTCCAGCAGTGGTGAGTCGGGGGCAACACCGATTGCGCTTCCAGAAATGAGGAACCATGGAAAGGAGGACGGAGAAGGGATGAGCACAGACGCAGTCGTGGATGGTCTGGTGGTGAACATGGGGAAAGAGGATTGGAGCCTAAAAGGAGACCATACAAGCGCGACATACCGTGTATTGTTGTGGAAGGAAATGTCTGCTCTGTCCCTGGTCGCCATGGCTCGGAATGGGGATGCGCACAGCACGAAAAGAAATTGAAGGTCTCATCTAGCAGCCATGTGCGGTGTTGTCGAATATGGGAATATGTGTGATGGAAAGGTCTGGACAGACGAAAAAGAGAGGAAAGAGTAGCGGATCAGAAGCGAAAAGGATGGCGTGTCGTATGGGCTCACAAAAGAATTTGTTGAAAAGTTGGAATAGTGGGCGGCGACACCAACCGGAAAGGGTCCCAGCATCACTGTGGCGAATCGCTCCCATGGTGAACTTGTTGGATCGAGCGAGATCCGGCGTACGCGACCACTGGCACAGTGCTTGAGTGCGGCAATGACGTTACCCACACGGCCGGAAGAGAACGAGAATAGTTCGATAGGCAAGGGTGGCTGGACATGTAACGCCTCCCTCATAGGAGTTCTAGGTGTACAGAGAAGGCGCAGATTGAGATGGAACGGGGACGCAAACACGACGTATCGCCGTCTTTGGCGCGCTCGCCCAGGGCGGGAAAGCTGGGGATTAAAATTTGCGGATAATGGATCTGGACCCAGCCAATGCGGACGAGCCTGTAACCATCGCTTCGGGAGAAATGTAGCCAGTATTCTGTATCCGCTCAACGTGGAGATAACAAAGAGTGGAAGACAAAGAAGTTTGGGCAAGTCACTTGCCAAAACTTCTTTTGTTTTCCCAGGAAAGTGGATCTCATCCAACGACAGTGCCTGTAGATCTGGGCAAATCCACCCAAGAATGCGTCAGAAAGGACTAGCGTGGTCTTCGGAATCGATGCAAGGTGAAGATACGTCAGTGCTGGATATGGCTCCTGCATCACTGTGGTCAATCGACTCAACAGAAGATTTGCTATACTCTTGGTGTCAATCGAGTATCCACGATTCTAGTACCCGACCGTAACCATGAGTGAGGGAAACTTGCTCCCAGGAAGTCCTGCGTGCGCTGAGAACCGTTGATTGTTCTAGCCACCGAATGTGCGTCCTTGTGAAGGCCTCTAAGCACAAAATGCTGACGGCGCTTGTAGAGGTTGCCTTTGTCGGAAAAATCCAAAAAAAGCATATCAGGGTAGCTGATGTAGGCCGAAGCGCCAGAGGTCGTATATAAGCTAAATTATCTCAGGGTTAGGTTAGGGGTTGTCATGCAGATGCTGACGGGTACAGTAGGGTTAGCAGGTAGTTTTTCCTACAGTACCGGACGAAAACCTGTACCCCAAGAAAGGGTGATCGTGGGTCAAAATGGTGTAATGTCCAGATTTCACCCTGTTCACCGTTTTCGTGGCCTGCGTCTGCGTCCAACCAATACGCGCATTACAGTAAAGCCCTTCTGGTTCCACTGTTGGTCCCCCGCACGACGTGTTCGACCTTTACACCCCGCGCCTGGTCCGGCTCCGGACACACCAAAGTTGGCCTCTGTCCCCTGCGCCTGCACGGAAACATGAATACTGCTCTTACCCCCTTTCCAAAGAGGAGCACAGTTGTGGAGTACAAGTGATCGTCTAGTGGGAAGCCTGTTCTGGCCTGAGTTGCAGCGCTCGGAATGGGAGTTACATCGCGCGAAAGGAACTTGGAGGGCTAAACGAGCCGTGTGGGCTTCGAAATAGAGAAATGGAATCGGAATTGGATAGAGAATGTAGCTAAACTGGAAGTGTGCAAGCGGTAGAAGCTCCGGTCATAAGTCCAGGGGAAAATGGAATGGAATTGAATCCGGACTCCACACGACACAGTTAAATCGCTCAGCTCGTTTCTGATCTTTCGAATCATGCACCAGTCTGTCCCTTAGATTATCCCATACTAACCACGCAGAAAGCACTGAACGAAGAGAGGGAAATCTGGAACCACGAAAGGTTGTTGAAGTTATGGACGCTCAGGCTCACACGGTCAGTGAATATCCATCATATCGTACAGTTTGCTAACGGGGATTTCTAGGTTCGCTTTACGACGACAGACGTCGTTCGTTTCAAGATAGTCGAGGTCGACGAAGCGCCCGAGGTCGAAGAAGACGCCGAGGCCCGAGGGTGAAGAGGGCAAGGATGAAGAAACGGTCGAGGCTAAGAAACCGGTCGTTGGTCCTGTCACCATTTGGATTGGCGTCTTCCCCGAGTCTACCTCCGCTACGGCTGCCCACGACGCGGCTCAGGACGTCCTAGCCCTTCTCAAGGACTACCAGATCACCGACGTCAACATCGACTTCCGCGAGTCCTTCTACATGCGCGAGGTTGGTCCTCAGCTTCTCGAACCCGTCGGTAGAGGGCCATTGTGCTCTGAGCGTCGGGCCTAGCCTTGGTAGAAATGCGGAGGCCGAGGGCAGAAGAGAGGGGACTAGCCTAGTCCCCTCACTCCTGCCCTCGGCCTCCGCATCTCTACCAAGGCCAGACCCGACGCTCCGAGGACGATGGCCCTCTACCTCGCTGAAGGCGGCGGCCCGGATTGAGACTCAGGGGTTGCTAGACAAGAAGGCGATGGAGGCACTTGGGCCAGTCCTTATTTCCTTTTTATCCTTAAGACCCTACTTGGTAACTTCATACGACTTAGCTCTTACGACTTCACTCCTATGTAAGTGCCTTCGTCTGCCTTGACTCGGATGACGATGTTGACCACTTTGCCTCCTAGGTCTCGGCATTATCGTCGTGCAAAGATATACGTCGTCCAACGATGCGCAAGACAATGATTGACACAACAGTACATTCCTTCAGGTTCGACAACTAGTTCGGCACCTTCTCCGCTAAACACGACACTCCATGACCATGAATGACTTGATGATGTCGGACATACTGATGGTCTCCTCAATAACGGCGTTGGCGCTACGTTTATCTTGAACGTTACGAGTCGATTCTGTAGGAGCTGATTCTAACGGTGACGTCCTCTAGTCCAGCTGGTACAGACACGAACGCTGATAGAAGGAGAGAAGACTTCGTGGCCCATAATGAGGATGTACGAGACGTCCTCATACGCTGTTGAGATGCTCCACCATCTCCTTCGCCTCATCCAAGAGCCCCTGAGCCTTCCCGTACCCTTCCTTCTAGCTTTTTTCGTACGACCTCACGATAGTCAGCTGTCACCGCATGGAACAAGAACTGCTTGTGCGTTGCCAATGCTCAGGCTAGCAGACCGTCATGACACCTTGTCTTCATGCTGGCGTTGCCACCACCACTAGTCCACTACCTTGACATGCGTCAACGGCATGATGCCAGGTGCTCAAGTCCCCTTCTCCCCTGCAGCTTGTCAATGACTGTGATCACCACAGTACGTATCACTAACCTGCTGTGGGACTCTCCCCCTGCTCTGCCTCACTTTGACACTGTTATCACCAACGATGACGGATATGACAAGTGTCAGAAACAGGGTGTGGAGGTGCATACTCGCTGCCCGGAGTCCCAGACTTGGAGCAGCCTACGATAGTGATGACGACGACGACACCATATGTCACCGAATGCAGCGCCTTTCTGTCTGTAACCGACTCACCTCACCTTGGACGTCGATGATGCGCATCACCAGCATGGCGCAGGGACCTCTCCACCCCGTTCCAGCCCTCGAGCAGCCACACACGATGACACCACATGTCACCAATGCGGTGCAGGTCTCTCGCCATACCACAACTTCAGGGCGGCGGCTGGCCCCTGGGGTGATGACGATGGCACGGATCACCGTTTCGACACGGGGCCCCACCTCAGCTTTGGGGAAGGATGGGTGGCAACAATAACGACCGTCCTAGGATCGCAAATGGTGCAGTTCTATGCTGAGTTTCCCATGCGATCGGACGGTTGATAGCGGCGACAAGGACAACGCATGTGTTATGAGGGTGGTACGCAGTGAATTTTACTCCGCCTGGGCTTCGCTTCCAGGTGTCCGCCCCCATACAGATAACGTACTACTAGCTCTTCCGGCGGTCAGAATGCTACATCTCGCAAGTGAGACCGTCGTATGAACCAACTCGTGAGAGGGTGTGGAGATGTGGACAGGAGGCGACAAGGACAACAACATCAGTAGGCCTAGGTGAATGGATGTCGTAACCGTGACGATCAAGTGGAGGAGCCACATGGACGCTCATATCATCTCTAGCTGATTGCATTGTTCGACTCGATACGCTGTATTTCATAGATGGTTCCGTTATGAACATTATTCTACATCAGGCGGGCGCCCATGGTTGGATTGAGTTCGCTATGTCAACACAGGGAGGTTCCTAAGATGAAATAACGTGCTAAAATAGGAGTGGATAATAGTAGACACACCGAGAACTATGGGAACGAAGAATGAAGAGCACTAATCACTACCAGTACGATCGAGTTAGAATCCTCGTGGTGGTCTTTTCCAGTGGTGAACAGCAACAGGGTGATCGGAACGCTGACGCGCAGCAACGAATAGATCGATGACTTGCTGGTCAGATCCAGATGGCTCATACTCCTCTAGGTAAACACTGTCCAGCGCAGGTAACACCTCCGTGGCCCTTTCCCCAGTGAGTTCTTGCAGTGCCGGCATGATGAGCGGCTGCAGCTCGCGACATATCCGTAGGGTCCGAACAGCAGTGAATGGGCGGAATAGTTCTAGCCATTGTGTGTCTTCCATGTCGACTTGCCAAGTTGATCCCAAAACCCTAAATTGGATGTCGAGCTGTTCAACGATGGACGGGAGAAACGAAAATTGTTTGCATATCTGTGTCATAGACCAGACTTGCCAATCTACCGCTCTGCATAGGATTCCCAACATGAATCGTTTGTAGGGGAATGCCAGCTTCAGCGATTGAAGAACGACCTCGACGTTGTGACGGTTAAAGATGACCTCCGCTCGGCTGTATGACCTGAGTATACCTGCGCGACCGATGAAGTAGGGAAGTTGTTGGATGTTAAAGAAGACCTGATTGAAGAAAAGGATGAAGAGAAACTCGAGTCGAGGAGCATCGATTTGGGCCACGAGGCCTTCCAAATACTCGCTAACACCTCGGAACCACAACTCTTCGAGAGCGGGGAGGATAACACGTGTTAGAGGAGGTGGACGTCCATCGGGGCGAGATGCAGGAGATTCGAATTCGATGGTAAGGCGCCTGAGCCTAGTCAATGCGGATAGGCATGTCACCATTGCCTCCGGTGAAATGTAACCGGTATGTGGTATCCACTGAAGGTAGAGACGAGAAAGGTTGCTGGCAGACGAAAGAAGTCTTGGCAATCCCGGGAATGGAATGCCCCAGAAGTCGAGTGTTTGTAGACGTGGGGCGGATCCACCTAAGAACATATCGGGAAGCGCCGGGGTAGTCTCACGAGTCGAAAGTTCAAGTTGAAGCGAAGTCAGTGCCGGAAATGGCTCCTGCATCACTGTGACCAGTTGCTCCAGGTGTGAACTTGTTTGATTGCCGATCCCAATTCGGCGTACGCGATCACGGTGCTCGAGTATAGCAGTGACGTTATCCACATCACAGGGATCCAACAAGTTTATTATGATAGGCAAGGGCGGCCAGACATCTAACGTCTCCCTCACAGGTGTTTTGGATGTGCAGATAAGGCACAGATCGAGACGCAGCGGTGATGCAAACACGATGTATCGCCATCTTTGGCATACGTGCACCAGCTTATTCCACGACCAGCCCCAGCCCGGAAGATCACCTTCCACCTCTCGGTAGAAGTCGAAGATGTCTAGGAGGACATTGTCGGGGAGCGCTCCGATTGTCACGCGTGGGGAAATCCGGCCTGCACAACACAATGATTGTTGTGGGCGCTGCGCATGAGACTTCTTGTTGCGTGCCTGATTCCTCCAGGGGATGTACAACGCGATTACCCATCTTGCGAATCTTATTAGTACCATCTATCAGGATCGGAGTGGCACCAGAGGGTGAATGGTGGGAGATATAAATATTGAGGATGGATGGCTGCTGATGGGTTCTCTAGCGCGGCTGATTACGGATTAATGAGTACAAAGTGAGATACTTTTGCAGTAGCGACTTTCGACCTACTTAAGAGAGATCGTCAAGCAAAAGTGGTGACAATTCAACAGAGGGAGACTTGAGGAATATATATACTACTAACGGAGAGGGCCTGTGGCTCTAGTCGGGGTGTCATATTCACACACGCTGTGCGTGTACACCGCACGCTACCCCGATTAGTTCGCCTCATGAATCCATGGCTGTGGTCTTCACGCAACCAAAGAAACGTGCTAATCGTGAAGGTCATTCTAGCGACAGTGACAGCCAAAATTAACTCTGAATTCTATTAGGTGTTATGCTTTGTCCGTAGACATGACGAACGATACAGTGAATGCATGTCCTCGACAGGTGGAACCCAGAATCTATGAATTTGACATCGCTACGGATGACTGTTCACCTCGAGGGTGATCAGAAGATGAACAGCATCCTCATAGAGTGCATAGCCAACCAATGCCCACTGCACTGCAACAGATATACTAAGGGTCCGCTGAACTTAGCTAAAGGAAGAGGAGTCGACAGGCTGTGCTTACTATTTTGGTAACATATTGGACCACCGCATTACGTCAACTGATTGAGCGGCACTGTCTAAGTGTAGGACATGCAGCCTGCGTTGGTTTATGAGAGAACACGTAGTGAAGGGGCTGCATCGCTCTTACACGCGGCAGCCGCAGGGGGCTCAAGGAAAGATGTATGCTGGTAGCAGTAGTGAATCGGGGTAACACCAATTGCGCTTCCTGAAATGAGGAGCCATGGAAAAGAGGGCGGAGAAGGGACGAGCACGGACGCAATCGTGGGTTGTCTGATGGCGAACATAGGGAGAGAGGATCGGAGCCCAAAAGGAGACCGTATAAGCGCAACAAACTGTGGATTGTTGTGGAAGGAAATGTCTGTTCTGTCCCTGGTTGCCATGGCTCGGAATGGGGACACGCACGGCACGAAACGAACTTGAAGGCCTCATCCGGCAGCCATGTACGGTGTTGTCGAGTATGGCAGTATGTGTGATAGAAAAGTTTGGACAGACGAAAAAGAGAGGAAAGAGGAGCGGATCAGAGGTGAACAGGATGGCGTGTCGTGTAGGCTCACCAAAGCATAAAGTTGGAATTGTGGCCAGCACCAACCGGAAAGGGCTCCAGCATTACTGTAGCAAATCGCTCCCAAGTGAACTTGTTAGATCGAGCGAGATCCGGAGTACGCGATCACCCTCATGGTTGGAAGAGAACGACAATAGTTCGATAGGCAAGGGCGGCGGGATATGTAACGCCTCCCTCACAGGAGTCCTGAGTGTACAGAGAGAAGGCGCAGATTGAGATGGAGCGAGGACGCAAACACGACGTATCGCCGTCTTTGGCGCCCTCGCCCAGGGGGGGAAGCTGGGGATTAAAATTTGCGGGTAATGGATCTGAGCCCAGTCAATGCGGACATGCCTGTGGCCATCGCCTCGGGAGAAATGTAACCAGTATTCTGTATCCGCTCAAGGTGGAGATAACAAGGGTTGGTGGAAGACAAAAGAAGTTTTGGCAAGTGACTTGCCAAAACTTCTTTTGTCTTCCCAGGAAAGCGGATCTCATCCAACGACAGTGCCTGTAGGTTCGGGACAAATACACCCGAGAATGGATCGGGAAGAACCAGCGTGGTCTTCGGAATCGATCCAAGGTGAAGATACGTCAGTGCTGGATATGGCTCCTTCCTGCATCACTGGTCAATCGACTGAACAGAAGACTTGCTATACCCTTGATGTCAATCGAGCATATACCCGACCGTAACAACGTGAGACAAACTTGTTCCCGGGAAGCCTTGCGTGCGCTGAGAAGCGTTAATTGTTCTAGCGGTCGAATGCGAATCCTTGTGAAGGCCTCTAAACACGAAATGCCGACGGCGCTTGTAGAGGTTGCTTTATATCGGATAATTGATTTATGACGTTCTGTTCTGTTCTCTACACCATTAATAGGCGCACACCGAAGAAGAGGCGTGGATCGGTGATGAGTTCTGGCCATGTGATAGGCTGTGATTGCCTTACTTTTCCAGTAAAAGATGGGAGCACCGTATTGTATCAATTTCCTCCAGGGCGGCACCATGCAGCATTCAGCCAATCTCGGCGTAAAAACGTCAGGGAAACGGAAACACCTCTCGCGAACCTGGGGCGGGGGGGCATGGCACTGGTTGTGTCGCAAACTTGATATGCAGCCAGAGTTCTTGGTCGCTTCCGATGTCGCACACCCTTTCAGTGTTACGGGGAGAACACAGGAAATGAATGCACAAATGTAGAGCCATTCGAACGTGGTGGCCGTGGTGAGCCCCAAGTGTTCTAGTAAAATTCCTCGTGCCGCCGGAGCTGCATTGAGTGGTGAAAGTACATGTAATGAATAGGTTGCACCACTATTACGCGCAGAAGAGGGATTGAGCTGGCAGCAGTGAAGGTCGCACGTCCCAAAAAGAAAGAAGAGCCATCCGCTTCGGGGAAGGCACGTGACACAATGACGGCCGTGGCCGTGAGCTTGCCCGGCAATAATCGGGCGGTTGGCGGTGGCAGCGATGACAACGCACCGCAATCAGTTACAAGGGTGATGTACAGACATTGGGGAGGCACA
>QLOS01003098.1:0-11147 GCA_003313725.1 Russula sp. MG48 | reverse complement strand
CTTGGGGATCTTGGACCGCAGCCGGGCCGTGAACGACGACAGCAGGGGTTTTCGGGGGAGGACAGAGTTGACGGCCAGGTCGAGGGGACCGGGCACGAAGACGAAGTGCGTGCGGCGCGTTATGAGCGTGTAGGACGCGATCAGGTCGGCCAGCGAATCGAACCCCTCTGCAGAAGAAAATAAGAAATACGTATGTATGGTGCGGGCTAGCGAAGAAGACTGGAAGGTCGAAAACTAGCCTTGATATCTCTGGACATCTCTGCTGTTCCCTTGTGCGATTCCGGCACTGGTAAAGTTGCCGCAGAACACGATCACCTTTGGGATGAAATTGTTTTCGATGCAGTTGTCAAAGATCTTTTGTAGACCTTTCAGAGTGTCTGGTTGGTCGAGCCAGACATCCGAGAAGAAAAAGAAATTCATGCTCGGAAAGTCTTGTTGGATGCGAGCCGCATATTGAGTCTAGATGGTCACAATGTGTGAGTGGTGCGTTAGGCAGCCTCAAGGAAGCACCTACATCTTCAAGAGGCGTCGTCGCTCCTTTACCAAGAAAGTCGACGTGGCCAAATATCGAGCTATGGGGACCAAGCCCTTCAAGCCATCATGTATCGGAAATAAAGGTAGTGGTATGTCTCACCGTGCAGTCTCTCTGCTTTCACATGGCGGATGTCCGATCGCGATGACGCTAAACGTAGCGTTCTCGGCGTAATCTCCTTCCACGAGGGCGAATGAGCCCTCGGTAAACAGCCCTTCGCTCGGTTGGTCCTAGTTCGGAAAGCATCAAATAATTTCCAAAACGTTCCCGTGAGCGCAAGTAGGTAAAAACGAAGAATGGGAGCTTACGAGCAGCGAGAAGTCCAATTCAACGACGCCGTCAAGATCTTCGAGGCAGAGTTTCCCCTCTTTAGAGTGTATCAGCATACCAAAGATCAAGAACCGCTCGCCAGCCCGGCCCAAGAGCTGCTTTGTCGATTTCAGCTGGAGCGTAATATTTCGGCTTTAGCCAGAAAAATAAATAAATCAGTGATTTGACTCGCCGTCAGTAGATGTTCTCTGTCCCGACTCGGGATCGTGGACGGCGCAAAGTGCTCGTTCCTGAGAATGGTCTGTCTGATGATGCTCAGACGATCCCGGATAGCCAGGATCCGGTTCTCGGCCGTGCCCAACACGGATGACTGATGATGTGATCTGCGAAGTATATAGCACTGAGCACGCAGTCAACCCCTCGTTGAGTAGGCCTCACTTCTCGAAACTTCCTCGTTCAGGAGACCAGTGCCACAGTGGCATGTCAAAAGCATTGACAAAGTGCAGGTGGTCTTCAGGGTCCAAGTATGCATCCCCTTTCCGAGTCCGTTGATCCCCCGAAGTCTGTAATGCCTGGTAGACCCGGTTCAAGATCTGAATAGAAACCTTCATAGAAGCATCTTGGGAAAAGGCAGTGAGTGTGGGCGCCGAGAAGGGACACACACAAACGAACCGTCCTGTTTATTATATTCTTTGGCTATGAGCTCTATTGACATTTCTACGTCTTCGTCCAAGATATCATGATTCTTCAAGATATCCTCGAGGTACTCGAGTTCATCGGGTCCGAGAGAATGGCTATATTTGCGGAAAACCTAAGAAAAAAAAGTGTGTGTGGTAGGACAAAAGATCATTTCTTGGGCACCATACTCGAATGATAATTTGCTGCCTCGAGACGGGCATTTTTGTGTGATCGTACAGTATCGAAAAGTAATCTACTATTCGTCTTGCTTTGCCGCGTCGACGCGACGCGTTATTTGGCGTTTTGTTTGTTCTCTCACATCGATCGCGGGACTCGGACCGTGACTCGGGCCGTCTGACACATAAACGCCAACTTCCCTTGCTGCGGGAAAATTAAATATAAAATCCGGTGGTTGTTTATTAAGAATCAGTTATAGGAAGTGGCATGAGTAGCACAAGTAGTGCAGATTAACATTTAACACGGACTCGGAGTGCGGCCATTCCCGTCCTTCAGATATGTCCTAGCTCACTCTCCTTGACTCGGCCGACGTCGTTCAACGTCATCTGAATGCTCGAACGATCCCTCTCTCATTCAGCTTCGATTTGTTACCTCGCGCCCGACGTCGTGATTTTCACATCGCCGCTTGCCTGTCAGCCTACTTTGCCCGGGCCCCCTACGCTACCAATCAGACTTCCTTTTCTATATCAAAACAGTTCTAGTATCGGCCAAATCGCGGCCAAATATTGGCGCGCACGCATGTATATAAGTACGATAGAAGCTTGATGTAAGGGCAGTTCAGTATTATCGATTCGCATTCTGTTCTCGAACGTCTCTGCGTGCTCTCCCTTTTCTCCTCCCCTTGTTTCAGACTCTTCGATTCTCGACGCATCAGCCCAGGCTACCGTGCCGTCGCGTGCTCCTGATCGAACGGCTTGATTCTCCCTTGCTTTCCCCCGCCGTCTCCTCTCCTCGCTCCCTCTCCCCCCGCCTCGGTCTCAGCCGCCTCCTCGATCGTCGCCTTTGCTACGTCTGCCGTCGCGGGGCCCTTTTGCGTCTTGGGCTGCCCGTCCTGTCCGTCTCGGCCTGGCTAGGACGTTTCTGTTCTATCTCCTTGAACTCACGTGTGCGCTTGTCGTGCGCACTTCATTGGTATCCTAGTTTTTGTCAATGCAGTGGTTGAGAAATATTATACAATAGTTCGCTATGCTGATTACATGGCGATTCAATTGCTTCTGTAGTATTTACTTCGGAGTACCATGAAGAGTACGTATTTGTACTTGTGAGTAATAACATGTCGATAATAACCCTACCCTACATTGTCGTTCCATCCACGCCATGTTCCGACAATAATCTCACAATCTCCCGCTCTCCGCTTCGTAATGCTACCTGACATGGAGTCCGGCCTTCGTCATTCTGTACATGGACATCTGCACCCCGTCCGAGTAGCAGCTCGACAATTTCGAGGTAACCATTGCGCGATGCAAGATGCAATGGAGTCCAGAGGACCTGCTCCTTTGCATTCATATCAGCGCCCTGGTCAAGTAACAACTGCACGACGTCGAGATGTCCATCTCGTGACGCAAAGTGCAATGCAGTCCACCCTTCTTTCTCTCGGGAATTCACATCCCCGCCATACCGGATTAACAGCCTTGCAACTTCCATTCTTCCTTCCATCGACGCCATATGCAATGGTGTCTGGTGTTTTGCATCCCGCTTGTTGACATCCGCGCCATGGTCAAGTAATGACCGCACGACGTCAAGATTACCTTCTTCCGACGCGGTATGCAACGAAGTTCCTTCATTGACAGGTATATTTGGGCTTGACCCATGGCCGAGCGGCTCTTCCACATCAGAATCCAGGTTTTTCAGTTCTGCGTCCAGTGGAATCGTCTCCGTGCCCTCCCAACGACCCACGTCTCCCATGTGCTCGGCTAGGAAATTGGCAATCTCGAGGTCTCCATTTTCAAAGGCAACACCTAGGGGAGTCTCCTCCTTGCCGTTCTGCATGTTCAAGTCCGCGCCGGACTCGAATAAAAGTTTCACGATATCGAGATGCCCATTCCGTACTGCCGCGTGCAAAGGGGTTTCTTTGTCTTGGTTCTGTTTGTCAACATCTGCGCCATGCAGGATTAGCAATTCCACGACGCCGAGATGGCCGTTGGCTGATGCGAGAAGCAGCGGAGTCCACAGGTCCTCTTTCTGTGCGTTTACGTTTGCATTGTTGTCAAGTAATAGCCGCACGATATCAAGATATCCATCTCGCGATGCACACTGCAACGGCGTCCAGCCGTCGTTGCCACGGGAGTCCACAGCTGCACCATTTTGGAGTAACAGCTGCACGGTATCGAGATGGCCGGATCCCAAAGCTAACATCAATGGCGTCAAGTCTTCGTTGTCACGGGAGTCCACAGCTGCACCATTTTGGAGTAACAGCAGTATGATGTCCAGATGTCCGGATCCAGAAGCTGACATCAACGGTGTCCAGCCGTGGTTGTCACGGGAGTCCACAGCTGCACCATTTTGTAGTAACAGCTGCACGATGTCCAGATGGCCAGATCCCGAAGCTGACTTCAACGGGGTCCAGCCGTGGTTGTCATGGGAGTCCACAGCTGCACCATTTTGTAGTAACAGCCGCACGATGTCCAGATGGCCGCATCGCGAAGCTAACTTCAACGGCGTACAGCCGTCATTGTCACGGGAGTCCACAGCTGCACCATTTTGGAGTAACAGCTGCACGATGTCCAGATGGCCGTATCGCGAAGCTAACTCCAACGGCGTCCAGCCGTCATTGTCACAGGAGTCCACAGCTGCACCATTTTGGAGTAACAGCTGCACGATGTCCAGATGACCAGATCCCGAAGCTGACTTCAACGGCGTCCAGCCGTCGTTGTCACGGGAGTCCACAGTTGCACCATTTTGTAGTAACAGCCGCACGATATCCAGATGGCCGAATTCCAAAGCTGACTTCAAAGGTGTCCAGCCGCTGTTGTCACGCCGGGAGTCCACAGTTGCACCATTTTGGAGTAACAGTTGCACGATGTCCAGATGCCCGGATTGCGAAGCTTCCTTCAACGGTGTCCCGTCCATATTGTCACAGGAGTCCACAGCTGCACCGTTTTGTAGTAACAGCCGTACGATATCCAGATGGCCGTATCGCGAGGCTAACATCAACGGCGTCCGGCCGTCGTTGGCACGGAAGTCCACAGCTGCGCCATGCTGTAACAATATACATGCGATCTCAAGTTCTCCATTTTGTGATGCCTGATCCAATGGCGTCTCGCCTCGATGATTCCGTACGTTGGCATCTGCATGACGTTCCAATAGGAACTCCACAATGTCACGACGGCCATCTTCTGATGCTCTGTGCAGTGAACTGAGACCACAGTCGTCAAGGGTATCCGCGTCCGCACCGCGCTCAAGGAGCAACATCGCAATGTCTACATATCCCTTTGCGAGCGCAGCATGCAACGCGGTATCGTGATACCCGCCCCGGGCGTTGACACCCTGCGGATAGCCGCAGACAATATCCTCCACGAGGTTACCAAATCCACATAGTGTGGCATAATATAATGGCCCGGCTTCTACCTGTGTTGGGTGCATCGCGAACATGGTCTCCATAAGAGGATGGTCGACATCGTATATCCAGATCCACGTTGCAAACTGTGGCTTGTCTGCGTCAAACAGTCGCTTCATAAGTTCATGAATGCTCGACGACACATTCTCGAACCGGGCATGATCGACCCAGTGCTGAGCGGCGTAGATTGAGAGTGGCAGGTTCTGCATGCTATCCTTGTTGACTTGGTCATCCAGTCGGAGTAGCGCGCAAAGGGAAGCCTGTGCGAGAATCGTATGTGCAGACTGGGGAAAAATGTGATAGTGAGAGAGGTCTTCTCCTGCGAGGGCGAGGCGTTTCGATGTCAAGAATTCCTTTACCGAAAAATGTGAAAATTGCACGATCGGTGAACTATGGACGTTGACAATGGAAATTAGACTTGAACATGCAGATAGAACAGCTTCTTGAGCGTCCTCCATGCGCCAACCGGTGTGATATTCTGGATGCTTTTCGTCCTCGAACCGAATTGCAAGAACCTCTGCGAGCTCCTCGACACGAAGAGGACGAAAAGCCACGGCAATGCATTGGAAAAGCCGATGGGAATATTCTCGGTTTCTCGGTTTCATCTCCAGCAGAACACGCTCGTAGGTTTCATCTAAAGTCTCGGGTAATTCCTGCAGAGTGTCCCGGAGACTTGCAGGAAAGCAATGACGCAGCGCTTCCAGTTGACAAACAACCCATCGAAACCTGTGCGCTCCCATGAACAAATTGTCAAGCCCTATGAATTGACAACTTACATTCCGTCGGCCTTTCGAACAAGTGTATCAATCACTAGTTCTTTATCCTCTACTCTCCATTTCCGCATCCTCCGGTCCGAATGGACAACAGATCTGACGTAGTCGCTAATGTCTTTCTTTTGGCCGCTCTCATCGTGAAGAGACACCTGGTGAGTGGCCAAAGGTTCAAGTGCAGCTAAAACATCCGCCTCGGGACGACCAGTGATGCATATACGTAGATTTGGAAGGCGTAGCTCCACGAGCTCCTCCACGAGCTCCAGGACTCGTTCGCGAGGGGACTTCACGCCAGATGTGTTTGGACATTCGTCCACTGCGTCCACGATAATGTAAGTCGAGGGCTGTCCTGGGAGTTCAAGCATGTCTTTCAAGCACTGCATCAGAGCATGACTATCAGGCTGTTGGGATCCAGCATTGTGACGCGAATATAGGTCGGAAAGGAGATCGTAGCAAGGATCGGATTTAGCGCAGAGCTGGCCGAGGAGGGATGTGAGCAACCCTCGGATATTTTGCTTTGCACTATCTCTGAAGTCGCAGTAGAAATACGCCATCAGAGCTAGTCCGGCATCGTATATGTCTTTGATTTCTTGAATGATGGTGGAGCTAGTTGATGATATGAACGGGCCGAATGAGAGGAACTGGTATGGGACTCACCAAAGAATACTCTTTCCTGAGCCCGCTACAAAATCGGCCCGTGAGTGACCATCAGTACTAGTAGGTGCAACAAGGCAAGCCGGAGTGTCACGTACGTTTACCATGGATGAACAACAGGGAGCCAGTCGCTTTCCATTCCTCAAATATGTCACCCTGAGTAAACCACGCAGCAGTTCCACCGTGATGATCTCCTCGAGAAATGATGTGATTTTTCGATGGATCAGGAGGGGAGAGCCAACTTCGGACTTCCTTCTGCAACTGCTCGCCTGTAATTCACGTTCAGCTTAAGCGCCAACCACGACAAGGAGAGGTAACGGATAACTAACGTTTCCTCTTGTTCATCTCAATTGTTGCCGTTTGGATCGCGACTACACGTAGCCAGCTTCGGTAACGCAAAACTCCGTATACAGGACAAACATACCCAGATCCTGTCGGATCTCACTTGTTGATGCCTTGCCGTCTAGTAGCCCGACGATGCTTCAGCACATGTCCGTCAAGTAGCCAAGCAAGGATTGCGTACTGTCCATGACAACTTTCATATTGTTCACTAGACCATGGACCACTTGCAGCGTCTGAGCTGCGGTCATGCGGGCTTCCTCTTGCGTAAGGCGGTCCAACCTCTGTAGCACAGCCTCGATCTCACTCTCACCCAACAACTTCTTTGCAAATTTCTCTGCAGAAATAATCAGCAGTGAGAAGTGGATAGGTAAGGATACGCCTACTGAACCGGCCTTGCTTGATTTGCTTCGTCGCCAGAGCAAGCACCGAAAGCACTTGAACCATTATTTTAACGATAATGTCGGTCATGGTGGGATTTAATGGGATCTCTGTATAAACTTGGAGACGATTGAGGAAATTTGCAACACATTCGAAAAGGTCAACAAGCGCATCATAACTTGTGCTGACACCGCTAGCTGCCTGATTGATAAGAGTATGATAAGGATGTAGTCAAAGAAAATGAAAGTAGATATATACCGCGAGGAGAACATCGATGGCGACAAAGATCGCCTTCGCAGGGGGAAATGGTACCTGGGGACAGAAGTGTAAATTTTATAATGTGAAAAGATGGACCGACTGATCAGGGCTCACGAGAGTGCTCGCCTCGGCAAGGACGCCAGTAAACGCATGGAGGATGTGTACTACTGGGCTAAGCCAATTGAACAATTTCCTGTTTCCATCCCGATAGTCTTTGAATGCCTTCTCTTTATCGTGGAGTAGCTGAATGATTGCATGGGGAGAGTGACAGCTCTGGAGGTGGACTGCGAAAGGATGTTCTGTGAGGTCTATCCCTGTTTGGTTGGCATAGTCGGTCAAAGCATCGAGGATGAACTGGAAGTTAGAAGAGGAAACTGTTGCGGAAGACATGAAGCTAGGAGAGTGGCTTGGTGGGTAATTATCGTATTCGACTAGGACGCTATATCACCCACGGAGGGTACTGTACAGCCTCTTACTAGTATCTCAGGCTGATGGTACAGCCGAGTACATTCACCGATAGCAATTACGTCAGCAGCAGCGTGAGTGGTCCCTCCGCTTGCGGGGTAAAACAACTTATATAGAGATAATAATCTGTGTAACAGCGGAGCAACTGTCCATCATCAATGCTGAGAATTTATGTGTATCAACAGAAATGTGGCCCGTTGGAATAGGGGAGGAGGTCAGAGGTCACATGATGAGGAAGTCACGGGATCAGTAGTACATATAGCGGATCATGTGCGTAGAGTAACCTTGGTTGAACCCATCGACGAGTCCTTGGGGGCGCAACCCCTCTCTCCACCGTGACGCGCGGGCGGAGAAGAGCCGCCAAAGCAAACAAAAAACTCAACCGTGGCTTAGAACACCATCCAAGAAACACAACCGCGCTCCAGAGGGGCTGTTTCGCAATTGTCAGTCGTGAAAAAGATGTGCGAACGAGAAGGGGGTAGGAGTACTGAAGTGTACATCCCGCGAACAGGGAGATGGAGGTGAGGGAAGACCTTGTGACTGGACACAGACAAGGAGAGAATGATCAGATAAATACAGGCGGGGTCGACCACGCCGGAACATTGCCATAGCGTGGCGCCGAGTCAGCCTGGACGTTGCGTATTGATTGAAAAGTTATGAGTCATCTTTTAGATCCCGCCATAGGCGTCCTCCTCGTCGTAGATCGTGTCCGGACGTTTCGCTGGTTCGGCCTGTACGGGGATAGATGTGACGAGTGGGCTACTCCTGTGCTGAAATCCGGCCGGAGGGGGGTGCGCAGGTCTGTAAACTCCAGGGAGAACGGGGAGGGACTAGTATGCACGCTCGATGGAATAGATAACTCGTATGATGTGACAGGGGAGGACCGCTCAGGGACGCGTATCTCTGGCCGTGTCGGCGGGGACGATGGGATGCGTGTATGCTGGGACATATTTAGACTAGAGATGATTCAATATCCAGCCCATGAGAAACATCAGCACCGGAGTGTTCAGTACCCGGGTCGGCAAAAGGAGACTTAGTAGGCGCGTTCTCATCCCGCAACGGGATATCATCGTGAGACGGGTGTGATGTCAGTGGGTACAGCACTGTGTGGGTCGGTGGTATGAGGAGATGAGACGACTGGACTGTAAGGTCCACGGATGACTGGTGACCGACTTCTGACGAGCTACTGCAGCTTGAACCATGGCATTCGACGGCTGCCTAATGAAGGCCTGAGGCAGGGCTGAGGGACTGGCAGATTGTGGTAATAGTAATCAGGTATATTGCTCAAAACTGGCGAAACCGTGACGTCCTGTGCGTAAGGGGAGAAGTATGGATTGGTCGAGGTCGGAGACGCGACGTCACCAGGAGAGAAAGAGGTTTGAGTATATTGCGTCACACCATAGCCATTCCCGTAGCTGGTATCACGATTGGGGTACATGTTGGGTAGTGTTAGTTGTCAGGCATGAATGGCTGGTGCATTAACAGGTGGCGCCTAATCATGATCAGAGGACGAGATGAGCCAGGAATCATATAATTGTAAGGTCGGACGGGACCAAGCTCATCTGCAAGGATGGCAGACTGCCTACGTGTGTCGGTACGACTCCAAACTTCTTCAGAGAATGCCTCATCTTCGCTACGACGACACCCCTCTGGGATAATGTTGTTAGAAATAGTATCGCAGAAAGGAATAAATATGGGACCAACCGGGAAGTAAACAACGGCGGCTAGAATACCCGCAACTCCGAGGACTGCCGCAAAAATACCACCAGATAACTCCGGTAGAGGTACCACCGACCGGAGTAGGGGAGGCAGTTGCGCTAGGGGCGACGGAGGAAGATGCAGCGACGGCCGGGTGATGGGCGACTATTTGGACGAAAGTGAAGGTAGACTTCGAAGTGGAGGAGGGAGGCTAGAAGGGCGTTCTTAATGTGTTGAAAAACATTAGTGATCGGTATGGCTCACGGTTGTTGTAGGCATCATCAGGGTGACGGGTTGGACATTGGACGTGGTCAAAGGGGTCGAAGTCGTTGAGAGAGTTGAAGAAAACGATAGAGAAGAAGAGGAGGCCGCGGCGGAGGAGGTAGAGGAGGAGGACGTCGACGAAGAAATGAAGAGGTGATGAGTAGGGCTCCGCACCGTGACCGTCTCACGGCAATATCTACGGCCGTAACGGTATACGCCCGTGACGTAAAACGGGTCGGAGAATGCCGAATGCGGTACGGTACGAGACGGGAACCAACAGTAATTACCCGTCCGCAAACAGTTTGCGACCAGTTTTTACGACGATTTTATGTATTCTGCATGGGCATTCCTCGAATCAATCATGTCCAGTTTCTTCTCAAGACTGTCTCTCTAGCAATGTGCTGATGTGATTGTGAATCCTAGGCATTATTTCTGCCTCTAACTGTCATGGATGACGCATCAATAAGGTCTGGCAACGATATTCAAGGCCAAGAATTAAAAAAAGTTGTCACGTGTTGTCCAAACACCTGTACACACGGCTCCCAACTGCGTCACGGTTGCCCCCTGCGCTCACACACCTCACCCCCACCACGCACGGTGCACAGCCTCAAGCTATCATCAACGAGGTCCTTGCCGCTAGGTCTTCACCACATGTCCATACCTGGCCATCCTCATCCTCGCACTTGACCATGTCAACCTCACCATCCCCAGCAGCATCAGCAGCGGCAACTGCAACCGTGCACATGGGTGACGCCAAATCTGAGCATGCGCTTTGGTGAATCATGTACGTCCTCCCTGTTCTCTCCCACCTCCTTTGTTTGGTGACTGACTGGTGTGGGCTCTGGGGATGGTAGTGAATGAAACAATTCGACTGAAGTTCCTCAACTTGAAGGAGGGCGCTCTCGTCATCTCGCTTGAGCTGTTTGTGGCAAGTGGCGGGCGCGCAGTGACGGAATGCAACATGGATGATATCAGCGCCATCCTGGACGTGTCCACGCACAACTATCACTCAATGGACGTCTCTTGGGCATCTGGTGCTGGTAAATTTTACATGCACCACGTCGATCGCACCGGGTACAGCATGCCAATGCACGCATGCAATTTGAAGCATTGGGGCGCATGCAATTGACTTGCCCATCATCAATATGCACGAAACTTAGAGAAAGAGGCCAAAGAAGCCTTCATTTGTTTCTGAATGGACATGTAGTTAGATTGCTCTATACAGGTTACCGTATCTACGGTCATTTTACGGTTACGGTATCAT
>QLOS01003097.1:0-32957 GCA_003313725.1 Russula sp. MG48 | reverse complement strand
GGAACCGGTAAAAACAAACAAAAAAAAAAACAAAAAAAACAAAAAAAGAACAAAATAACTGGTAGCAAAAACACGAAGCCATAGCAGTAAAAACCATAACCCGTGGGATACGGGTGCGGTTTTGCCTCGGGTGTGAAATCTCGAAACCGCACCCACACCCATGACAAACCGTGACCGAAAACCGCGGTGTTACCCGAACCCGTGTCACGCCTTAACCGTTGCACCAAACAGACTTGTAGGGTTTGACCTATTAGGCCCATATAAGTAGGAGTCGTGGTGTGAACTCCAAGTTAGGGCCCTTAGTCAGAAGTGTATTATTAATAGGGGCACTCAAATGTTGTCCCTTCTTACCTCAGCAGCGTAGATATGCACAGAGCCCCACCCGCAGGGTCCACCCGGACCCGGATGATGTCGGCGACGCCCAGTGCACGCTCCCACAATGCCAAGTGGGCTCTGGACCCGGCACGCACATTCTGTGCCCCCAGATGTGCTGCTTCCGCACGAAAACACGGCATTCCTCCCCTTCTGCTCCATGCCCCCTGAGGCGCCCGCTACTTCGGCGCGCGGTGAGCCCCCCCACCCCCACCTCCGGGGCAGGGTGCCTGGATGTGCTACCGAAGCCGCGGCACACCTGAGCCCTGCTGTGCCCGCCCGGAATGCGCCTCCACACAATCCATCGCGTTTTTGGTAGTTGTATTAGGTAAATGCCTCTCAGGGGACCAAAAAAGAAATAAGTATATTTTTGGTGTTATTTTACAAGCAACTTAAGTAAGCGTAATGTTTGTGCTTTAGTAAGCAAAGTTTTTCAAAAAGAACTCTATATGGACATTGATGACTAACAATAAACAAGTTCTGAGATTGAAATGAGAGAGAACGCGTTCGTGACAAACGAGCGTCTAAAATTGGGCTTAAACTACTTTGAGAGCGTGACCTGGTGCGATTTAGCTCAAACTGCGGCTATGCCCATGCGTGACATGAATAAAATATATAATTAAAATTAAAACTTATTACAGTATCGGACTGTTCCTTGGGACAGCAAACTGTACTTGCGAAATTTCTCAATAAAATTGGCTTTTTTTTCTCAAGTAATTTTATTCATGCCATGAGGCATGTTCTAAGGAACCTATAGACCATTTTTTTGTGATTTTACAAGCTCTGATGGTGGAGCTAGACTCATTCCAATGATTGTACCCAAATGTCACGTTACCCCACTCCTTTGGACAACATGTGACATCTGTCACACGTTTTTGAAATCGCATGTCGCCGCAGTGTGTGCTGCCACATCACCTCCAACATGCCCCCTCAGCCTATGGTGCACTTCTTCATCACTCTCGGGGACCTGGTGTAGAGGCTATGTGCATGCCAGTGGTGTCTTTGTTGTGGGTAATGGCTTGCATGATGGCATGTGGTAAGTGTTCTGAGTTTTCCTATTTTCGTGCGTTTTGCTGAATACTGACACTTCCTTCACTCCTTTGTAGTTGTGGGGCCACCTCATGGACATTTCTGTGCTCAAGAGCACATGTTTTTCCTTCGAAAATTGGTCTTGACATGGTGGTGTCAGTGTGGGCATCAGAGGCTGCTGCCCGGCTGCAAGGCCCAGATGCCCAGTGCCCACAACAACAATGGGCCCACAACGATGGTGACAGCACTATGACGACTGTGACTGTGATGCTTTTGGCTGGCCATTGGCATCATCAAATTTCTCACTGGAGCAATTGGGGGGCAAGTGTGCTGATTGTCATTATTTTTCAAACTGCTGTGGACAACGCCTTCAACCTTGACACCAGTAGTAAGTGATATTATTTGTATTGTGGCATTTGGTGTAGTCCCTGATGACTGCGAGTCTGTGACAATGACACAGTGATGACTATGACCACGACACAGCAGTGGGTCATGCCCCCTGGAGCTGTGACAGTGGGTTCAATGACCTTGTGTGTGCAACACTTTTCGGGAACAATGAGAAAATGATAGCATATTTGTGATTCCGTCATGACAACTGGCCTTCTGCTGCTTTTGGCACTCTTCTGCCCTGTGAACTCACCCATTGAACTCAATTACGTTGCTGTCACCATCACCACTCTCCGAGGCATTGTCTTCATCTTCCCCACTGGCACCATCATTTTCCCTGTCCACTTCCTTCTCGACATCCACCTTCCAAGGTTGAACTGGCTTCTTGGGCAAATCACAGACCTTCACCCCTTTTGTGCGAAGCTCTGCACACTTGGCCTTCCACACCTCAACTGCGGCTGTGTGTGCAACACTTTGCTCCTCCCATAGCTTTGCAATGGCTTCGTTTCTTGTCTTTTGGGTTGCTGCATTCACCTTCCGTGTGGCTTTGGCTGCCTCCCTGGCCTTCTTCTCTGCATCGACATTGATGCGCTCCTCATGGAAATCGTCACCAGTCAAATGTCGGCCCTTCCCTTCAGGAAAAAGCTTGGTTTGGCCATCTTCCTTCGCCTTTTCCTTTGTCAGCAAGACCTCATTCAGCTTTCCCAGGTGCAGGTTCTGGATGACTAGCTGTGCCTGAGCACCTGCAATTATGCTGTTCTTCACCTCGTCCTGGATCTTTGCGATCCTCAAGCTTTCAGTAAGCCTATCAATCTGTGCCTGCATCTCTTCCTTTGTATCCCCTCCTGTGGCTCCGAGGAGAGACCAATCTGGTTTCAGTGTTGCGATCACGCTGCCTTTGCGACTTGACCCAGCCACTACACAGTCTCTGGGACTTGCGGCTGGTTACCTGACAAGACAAGGATGGAATCAGGACCTCCCTGGGAGGCCCTACATTGAATGCAGACTGGCTACACTACGGACATTGGTATGGACATTGATTTGGACTGATTAGGAAGGAGCTCCTAGCCTCATGCTACAAGCGCATGGTTGTGGAACCCACATGGCACCTGCAGGTGCAGGTGTGCAGCACATCACCTCGGCACATCACAGCATGCTGAAGGTGTGTTCCCTAGGTCCTAGGGTGTAGTGCAGACGTGTCCCGGCGTGGATGCAGACCGCGCGTCCTTACAATAACGGACTCTTAGCTGATTGGACGTTTGGACTGACCCTTGACATCATACTGTATGTGCATCCATCAGATTGAACTAGAATGCTGCCGCGCCCTTATGGCGTGTGCTCTGGACTCTTATGACGACATGGGCCCTATGCCCTGACACTTACGCATCCCTCTTGATAGGGGCCTGACTGATTTACTATAAGTAGTACGCATTTCTGTCATGTAGCAGACAGACTCGACCTCTTTAACAATTCAGCCTCTTGAACCTTGGAATCCCTGCAGTGGGAAGCACCCCAAGGATAGAATGAACCAGAACAGACCTTCAAGGACCACCAGTACACTCCGCTCTTTGCTCTATCCCTCCTTCTCCTCCCTTGTATTCAGGGAACCCTTGGTCTTGAACCCCCTCGCGCCTGTGCACTCCATTGTGCTTGTGCCACTTGTGCATTAGTGCACCTCTGTTGGCCTACGTCTTGTGCCACTGCAAACAAGAGAAGAACTTATTCCAAACGTCCACAGTGCACGTCGCACTACCACGAAGCAGGACTTGGGCTGAACCAAGTCACCGATAAGCAGGTCGCTTAGAATGCCCAAGGCTGAGCATAACATTCGGGAGAGTAGAGGTGCCCTCAAGAACTGGTGGCGTGATTGGTTGCGATGAGGTAATTCTGATACCATCAATGAGAAAAGAGCCTGACAAACTTGAAGCCAGTGTAGATCTCAAGATTGCGCCTCGCTTTGTAGGTGTAAAAAGTCCAGGATCAATTAAAGAATCGGGTGTCTCAGTGCACCGAGTGGTGTGTTGTTGGGGTGTTTGAGTCCCCGTGCCAGAAGGTGTGTGATTGTTGGTAGTTGTAAGGATGTCTACCTGTGGCTGATAGTGGAAGACAGCCATCACTCGCCGCACAGGACTCGATTGTGGAAGTGGGAATGTGGCTATGGTGGACGTTGTGAGACTTGGAGCCATTTGCTTCCCTGTAATGGCATTGGGGTTGAATGGAAAAATACCTGTGACGCAAAAAGCTGCTCGAATGGTGTCCTCCATAAATGCTTTCAGGTAGGCCTTTCCAAAAACCTCTGCGAAATCTCCTTTCTTAACCTCTCGTCCCATTTTCTGCTCATGCGCCATGATCTCCTCCTTCCAACTTTCCTTCATCCTCGCAAAACAGACAACATCAAGTCCCTGAAGGGCATGGGTACAGTGAGGGGGATATCCAAGGATGATAATGCTGTTTTCCTGAGCAAAAGTGAGTAGTTCAGGGGTATGGTGTGAACTGTGGCCATCCAGTAACAAAACTCGTGTCTCCCCAGCTGCCTTGTCTTGGGTCTGTCGGTCAAAGTCTTTAACAATCCACTTTGTGGCAAGTTCTCCATCAGTCCACCCATTTTCTGAGTACGCAAATCTAGTTCCGTTTTAGGCTGGGGTGATTTTATTGAAATAAACAGATAAGCCTACGATGCGTTGGAGACATTGTTCTCCCCCCATTTCTTCATGAAATTGGTGCCCTTAAAAATAATTGTAGGCTCCAAGGCAGTTCCATCTGCACAGATGGTCACAATTGCTATTACATTTTCACAGTCCGCACCCCCTTGTTTGTGCTGAATATGATTGCCTCGACGGCCAATTACTCTCTGCCGCCCTGCAACAGAGGGGGGAAATCCACTTTCATCCATTCCATAGACATTGTGTGGCAGTATATTTTTATCATGGATGAATTCTTTTACGAGTTCGAACCAGTGTTTGACAATCTGAGGGTTCATGGCCCGGGCCCGTTTTGAATCCAGAGGCTTGCTCCAGTGCATCTGCAGCTGGTTGTAATGGCGTTCCACAAATCGGTCAGTCCAATTCTTGCCAACTGGTTGGTATTCAGAACCAAATCGGGCCTCAAGAAGTGAATTCGCATGGCTTGCGAGCTGTGGGTGTGTGAGGGGAAATCCATGATCTGAGCATCCCAGTGTGTATTCCACTAGAATATCCTCATCTGCGGGAGGCACCTTCTGCTTGAGTGCATTAAAAGCACTCATGGATATGTGACCACAGTGGTGGTTGTTGAGTGTGCTCTTTTTCACATTGAATTGAAGGGCAACATCACGGAGACTGCGACGTTTCTCCTTGGGCTTGGATTGCTCATAAATGTAAGCCTCCAAGGCAAGCTGGAGGTGGTGGCTATCAGAACACATGGCTTTCCGGGCTTTAAGAGTGTTGGAATCAGCTCTGCCCATTGTCGTATGAAGTCAAAGCGTTATATCTCAAGTGCCCATAGCGCAATCGATTGGCACTTCAGCCAAATTAGGAAGTTGCCATTTTGAGATGTCACGCTTTGTTGGATGGGTGTGTGTTCATTCATTTCTCATCAGATTGTCTTGATGTAAGTGAGTAAAATGCTCATTGTTAGATGTAAAATTACTCTACAGTACCTATTTGTTGTCATGAACCCAAACCATGGTGTACATCAGGCATGAAAAGTTGAATTGCTCAAATGTAGCCATTTACAATACTTATAAAAATTCCTGACTCAGACAGACACACTCAAATATTACAGTACTTTATATTTAGGTAGAGTACATATGTTGCTGTCCAAAAAAAAATTCTGAAGTAAATTGATGCAGAAATGAGCTTGTGGTGCTCATTTGTCCAGAGGAGTGGTCCTGTCCAAAGGACTGGTCCGATACTGTAACTTATTATTACATAATTGTGAGAATTAATCACATGACTGTGGGAAATTAGTCATGTGATTGTGAGAATTAAACATGTGACTGTGGGAAATGATCATGTGATTGTGAGAAATGATTACATAAGCATTTATACCTTAATAAATAATTTCATGATAAAGGGGTAAAAAGCCATGAAATATAAGTATGTCATTTCATATTAAGTTTTCTTTATTTTATTTTATTATGTTAATTAATAGCTTTAGATTAGAAATAATAAAATATAATATATTATTATTTAATGTGCCATTTTTCTAACATTAAAAAGACCCCAGACACCTAGTGACATGTCACACATAATGGTCCAGGCCAAATACATGCTCCAGGCCAAACACACATGTACCAGGGCAAATAAGATTGCCCAGGTAAATTAAACCCCCCAACAAACCATCCCATGACTTTTCCCAGAATAAATTCACATTGCCCCAGGATAAATGTGTTTAGCCCCAGAATAAATAAAGATGGTCCAAATGGCCCCAGCCAAAATAGTACCTATTAGGCTTAATGCTTAATAGAAATTATTAAGCCTAATAGGGTTGGACCAATGGTAACCTGAAGTGCAAGTGCCTTGGTTCCTCTTCACTGCCATGCGGTGCGATCATTCTCATTCAGTCACCTGCAGGCGCATCAGTGTGATGACATGGGAGTGTCTGTTAATTTGGCTAGACTACATTGATACTGCCCAAATGTTAGGAAAGGCTCTGCTAGGAAAAAGAAGAAAAGAACACACCAAAACTTTCTTTCAACAAGGAGAGATGCTCCCTTATGTCACAAAGCGGGTGAGTACCTCGCCTACGTTGCATAACCAAGGCTAAATAATTGTTTCATATCTACCATATACAACCCCTGGTCCACTCTTTAGTGCTCCAGTGATGATAAGGTCATCTTTGATGTAAACTCTAGAGTACCTAGGCAACGTCAGCCCATCTTGTGTACGCATTGAGCAGCACTGCTTGGTCAGCAGTGTGCTTGAATACATTATGCCGGAGCTGATCTGCCATTTGCGCCAGCTGCGCAGAGTGCTCTTCTTGCAGGCTGTGCGATGCTGCAATAGCGTTTGTGTCTGTGCGACGTCAGCCATAGATGATAAAGGGGATGTGGGAGTTCCAGGATAGAAAGGGACCACTAATGCAGCACCCACATTGAGGGAGGGCTCCAGAGAAAGGAATGAACTTTCCTCTGCAGAATGGAGAAGTTCTGCATCTGCTGTGGACGGCTCCATCATGAGGGAACCAGAAGTGACATCCAACGGCAGGGCTATATGCTGGACCATCGGCGAGTCGGCCTTTCAAGCAGATGATGGTGGGAGTGGCACAGTAGTAGGAAGGAAGGGCTCGGGACATGGGGGCTCTGGGACGACCCTCTAGGCGAGTCACCCACACTTGAGACAAGTCACAAATGTCCTCAAAACATTGCCTGAGCTTTCTACAAACTGGACACTTTATGCCAAAGTTGTCTCAAGAACGAGCAGGAACATAGCTGAGGGTTGGGTCTCATTGTAGATCTCCATGCTGTTTAATAATCTCCTTGCATGCTTCAATCTAGACAGAAGATGGCTAGATGTCATCCCAGCATAAGATGTAGGAAAGAGCTGACCTGCGGTGATCTCTGTGACTCAAGCCAGAGTGTTGTTCTTCATCCAGAATTCCAATCAGATTCGTTGATTGATTTGTCGAGGCGTCGCATGAAACAGACAAGGTTGACACGATTGTGAAGGATCTGTTCTGGTGTGTTTATGGAAAGCCCTTTGCAGGCAACTGCACGGACAGACCACAAATATGAAAAGAGAGGGTGATCGATGATCAGTCATTCAAGTAAATGCGCACTAGGATAATAGGACAGGCTCAGCCCAGGCTGCCAACTGCCAGCATAGGCATCACGGATGGTAACTTGAAATGATGGACCAGCCACCTTGGTAATGGTGGCACCAACGACACAAAGTATTCTCATAGCAGTACAATGTCTTAGTTCACAACATGTACCTGGGCTCCTGATGGACTACAGTTACAAACAGAAAGCAAAGGACAAACAAACAAAGTTGTGGAATCAAGGCCTTAAGATGTTGCGGCCATTGACAATGTGAAGGTCTTCAGTCCAACACCACACTCATGAACCCCCCAGGGACAATAAGGATATGTTCATCTTTAAATGATAGGTGAGGAAGGGAAAACCCAAGAGATGACTGACAAAAATACCTTTGACCTGCACGAAGCATGGTTGCGTCTTCTGGACCACTGGCTTCAATACCTCCTCAAACCCACTTTGGTGAATAACATAATGCATCCACCCAACATGCATATCAGCCTGAAAGAGCTGGTCTTCAGCATTCTGAACCTCAACATGAGCTTTTTGGAGTCCTGCGATTGCAGTCATCAGCACCTCTTTGTGGTCACACTGCTCCCCTTCCACGTGTTGAAACAAGAGCCTGGCATTCTCCTCTGTGTTGAGAGCACCAGCGTCAGACAAGTGGTCGGTTCTGTTCATGGGATCTTACTTTTGTAGCAGGTCGAGTTTAATTGAAAATGAGAATTCAGAAATGTGCGCTCACCAAGGGTCTAGATGAGCGATTGTAAAAGGGTAGAGATTAAGTCAAGTGTGAGAGTGTCAAGAGTCCCGGGATCGGATCAAACAAGGACTTTTCTCCCACGCTTCTTTGCATCCCAATACAGTATGCCTCGCTATCCTGGCTGCGCCTCGAAATTCTGGGATCAGAAAGCTGTTGTTACGCGTAGCCTATACATGTATCGCTCTTACACTCTAAGCCCTATGCTAGGTAGAGGTAAGGGGTCGATGTCAGAGAATCGCTCTGAGGAGTCGTGATGCACAAGTCAAGAAGGGAATCGGTCGCAGGCTAGTATTGACACAGAAGATCAAGCTTGAGTCACAATCTACGCTACGCGGTCACTTAAGTATTCCTACACATGTGAATCAACTGCCTAATGCATATCTGGTCACAAGTCACTGTCCCTCGCCCTGGTCGTACAGTAAAAGCAGTAAGAAATTGTAACACTACCCCCTTGCTACGTCTGAGGTCGCCTCGAGCTCATTCGCCATCATAGATTGAGTAGTCCATGTTCTCCTCGTCTCGGTATTCCACCTCCAGGTCCATGATGATTCTCTCATGTAATGGGAGCCTCGACTCCCAGTTGGGTACGGGACATGGCGTGAAAGGATCCCTGCACAGCTGAAGATGAACGAAGAGGTTGTAGCGTGCCTCTTCGAGATCGGGGGTGTCGTGTTCCTGGTGCAAGGTCTGGTGCTCCAGGTTGTTATACAGCTGGCAGTAGACGTTGCCTTGGACCAGTCGGTCAATGCAGGCCTCGAAGTCTTGGTCTTGGGCAACTTTTATGTTATGCAGCAGAAGCTCTTCCCACTGCGCACGGGCAACACGGCGTGTTGCTTCTGTCAGTTCAGTGTGCGTGCGTGCCCTCTCGAGTCCCAATGCCCAATACCGCTGCACTTCAGCTTGAATGAACAGGTCGTGGGTCTGGGCCGCCGCTAGGGTGACGAGATGGGAGAAGAGCTCGTTGTGTTCGAGCACCTTCTCGCGATATGGAGTAAGGGGGGAGTGATGACCGGGCATGGCTCTGGCCCTCAATGGGAGTAGGTAGATGGGGTGTCCCTTGCCCGCAGTCAGGTAGGCGTGGGGTGACGTGGCCTCCAGGTTCAGGTGGACGAATCGCACCTTGCTTCGCTTTCCCCAGGCGTCCTTTATCGGTACTTTGATACAATGGACACTGTTTGAGCAGTTCTTTTTATATGGGGGGCCTGGGTGCGCGTAGAGGGTACCGACGCAGTTTATTTCTGCATCGCATCCGGGGTGGAACAGTATCAGCGGCATGGGTGGTCTGAATCGCGCTTCCAGTGTCGGCGGTGGTGTAGGGCTCGGGTCACGAGATTGGACGTGGTAGGAAGGGGAACGAGAGAGGTTCATACAAGAGAGGAGGGGGGACGAGTACGACGGGCGAGGTGACGGTGACTGCGAGTGGGGATCTACGTGGAACAAGTATTTAAATGCTCCCATTCTCTTTTCTGGGTTATCTATTGTAGGTTTGTAAGTAATCATGTCGTTATCAGGGTCAGTGCGGTACGTATCTCCTGCTGGACTCTCTGCCGCTGTGCAGTGGAGGTATATGTTCTTCTTCACTACTATCTTCACTTCTGCGGTTGTTGGGTCTTCGTCGATTAGTTGTTGGAGTCTTGAACTGAGACGTAATGGGTACACCCAGGCGGCATCGCAATGGTGGGCTGCCACGAGGTTTGCTTGTGGGAAGAACTCCTTGAGTCGTTGCATGTGGTAGTTGGTGTCATCGTCATAGTCCTTCCAATGGATATGGTCGGCTGTGGACAATATTTGTGCTAGTCTTGCTGCCATTTTGTATGAGTCCCGTAGCTCTTTGATGTGGGTGAGGGAGATGGATTGCTCCCATTGGGTCTTAAGTAGCTCTTCCTTCAGGGCTATGTCATCCTGAGGGCGTTTGTCGGTTGCTTCGATTATGAGTTCAGGTGGGGTGTCGTCGTCGGGGGATGGAGAGCGTGAGGGGTATGGAGTATAGGCCATTTCATAGAATTGTCGTAGTGTGTAGGGATGTCCGAATGGTATGTGAGTGGTGAGTAGGGCAAAGGCAATATGGGTGCTCGTCATGAATGGTGGAATTTTGCCCCCCTTCTTAAGGGCGATGTCTCGGCGCTTGTTTTCGTGGGGCATGAGGGTTGTTCTGGTGGAAGGTTTTAATAAGATCTGGGGCATGTAGGTCAGGTGGTGATACCCATGAGTCTTCAGATGCTGGGAAACCCTTCCACCAAATGCGGTATTGTAGCTGCCGGCGCCGTCCGTGCAGTCTAGACTGTACTATCTTCTCTACTTCCCATTCTGGTTCACCTTCTATGATCTCCGGTGCTGGTCGTTGGTAATTGTGACCATGTGCCAGGGTTTCTTTGAAGGCTGTGAGAAGATCGACATGAAACACGGGGTGGATGCACATCGATGGGGGTAGTCGGAGCTTGTAGGTGACTGGTGACAGCTTCTGGATAATCTGGAATGGGCCATAGCATCTCAGCGCAAACTTTGTTGTCTGGTGATGTGTCTTGAGATTGCACCCTTCCAGCCAGACTTGGTCGCCCTCTGAGAACTCGATCGGTATCGATAGTTCCGAGGCTTGCTGGAAGGCTTTAGTGGCATGATCTCGTGCGGTCTGGATGCGTTCTAGGCGGTCAGAGACAGCTGGAACATCAGATTCGTCGAGGGAATGGGGTATTGTCGGCATGGTTCCAAATAGAAGTTGGTGGGCGGTCTGGCCCGATCGGTCATGGGGCCACAAGTTGTGAACGTATTTGGCTAGCATAAGGAACTTTGCCCATTGGTTTTGATCGTCCGCCACCCAGAGACGGAGGTATTGCTTGACCCACTGGTTGGCCCTCTCAGATTGACCATCCATCCTCGGGTGAAAGGCAGTGCTGACATTCTGCTCGATGTGTAGTAGTCGGCAAAGTTCCCATGTGAAATTGGACACAAATTGAGGGTCCCTGTCAGAGATGATCTTTCGGGGAATTCCGAACCATGGGACTAGGTGTTGGAAGTAGAGTTCTGCCACTCCCTCTCCGGTGATGGTTGTGGTGCAGGGTATGAATTTAGCCGCTTTCGAGCATCCTTGGTCCATGATGGTGAGGATGGCGTTGAAGCCTTGCGAGGCGGGCAGGTCTGTTATTAGGTCCATCGCCACCGATTGGAATGGTCCTTGGTGGGGGTCTATGGGGATCATTTGGAACGGGGCTCTCTTATGGTGTGTGCGCAGTTTATTTTCTTGGCAGATTGCACATCCCCTGACGTACTCTTCTGTGAACTGTCGAAGTTCCTCTCCCTCATACACTTGTTGTATCAGGTTTTGGGTGTTTGTAATCCCCAGGTGTCCTGCCAGTGGGTGGTCGTGGAAGCGTCGGAGGACCTCCCGTCTGTCCTGCACCACAGTGGGGAATCTCAGTTTGGCGAATCTCTCTTGCAGTAGTAGTATGACTCCTTTGTTATCATCTTTCCCCTGGTTCGTGCCTGGGGGTTGTGACAAGAAGTCAGCTGGGATGTGTCTTTTGCCAGGCACGTGTACGATTTTGAAGTCATAGTCGGCTAGTTTTTGCATCCAGCAGGACTGTTGTCGGTTCAAGTCTTGGGATTTCCAGAAGTAGACTAGGTTGTGGTGATCCATATGCACAATGGTTTGGTGGGGGCTACCGGCTAGGTACTGCCTCCAGGTCATTAGAGCCTGGACTACGGCAAATAGCTCTTTGTCGTAGATGTCCCAGTTTCATTGCATTGCATCCATCGTTTTAGAGAGAAAAGCCACTGGATGTAGTTTTCCTTTCTCGTCTCGCTGTTGTAGTACGGCCCCAATGGCATAAGCTGACGCATCTGTATCGACCATGAAGGGTTCTTCGAATCGTGGGTGTCTGAGTACAGGTGCCGTGGTGACTGCGTGGATGAGTTTATCAAACGCTTGTTGGTGGTCCTCCGTCCATTCGAATTGCCCCCCTCGTGCGCAGTGGGCTATTAACTCATTGAGTGGGGCCACCAGGGTGCTGAAGCCCTTGATATACATGTGGTAGAAGTTGAGGAACCCGATGAACGCTCGTACTTCTTTGAGTGTGGTGGGCACCTTCCATGCTCTGATGCCCGCTACTTTTACAGGGTCCATGGCTATGGAGTCTCGAGACACGATTACCCCTAGGTATTCGACTTGGTCTGCCTCGAAGACGCATTTTTGGGGTTTCAGGAAGAGGTCGTTGTCGGCCAACACTTGGAGTACGTCATTGACCACTCGTCAATGTAATGTGAGGTTTTTGGGGGTGTGGATGAGAATGTCGTCCATGTAGACTGTCATGTAGCCTTCATTGACCAGTTCGCGAAAGATATGGTTCATCATCGCTTGGAACGTGGCCGGGGCATTAGTGAGGCCAAAGAACATAACCATCGGTTCAAACAGTCCTCGGTTGGTTTTAAAGGCTGCCTTCCACTGATCTCCCTCTTTTATGCGTATGTTGTTGTACCCCCATCTGACGTCGAGCTTGGTAAAGAGGCCTGATCTGCCTTCGTTGACTCGTGTCAACCGGTCCATAAGTTCCCTGATGAGGGGTAGTGGGCTGGTATCCCTGACGGTCCATTGGTTCAACTTTCGGTAATCTTGTATGGGTCGTGGGGTGCCATCCTTCTTGAGTATAAAGAAGAATGGGGATGCATATTTGGATTTCGATCGGCAGATGCGTCCTATGGGTAGGTTCTCATTGATGAAGGCCTCCATTGCTTTGTCCTCTTTCGGGGTGAGTGGATAGACTTTACAGTCCATTGTCTCCGGGGCTCCCTCTTTCAGTTCGATCGCGTGATCCCAGGGTCGCGACCCCAGGAATTGTAGCGATGCTTTGTCACTGAAAATGTTCGCATGGTGGTGATAGACCGTCAGGATGATTTCATCCCATGACCTCTTTCGGGTTTCTTGGGCTTCTTGTGCTAGTTGCGAAGCTGTCGTGGTTTTTGCCCAAGCTATCACGAGACATTCCCCCTCCTCTAATAGTTCACTTCCCAGTGCTGTCATTATTTTGGCAGCTGTGGCATTTACGACGAGGGTTCGTTGGTGGGTCGCTGCGCCAGCTGTGCGTAGGACTACTGGAGTCGCAAGCGTGCCGTTCTTCCAATCTGGTTTGGGATTGGCGGCTGCAAACCATGGGTAGCCCAGTATTACGTGGTCATCGTCCATGCCGGCAATATAGAATCTAAGTGTGTGTGTCTTGTCTTCTGTTGATACTTCCAGGTCTGTGTAATGGGTGATTTTACCTCCCGCATTCGGTGATCTGTCGGTGTTTCTTAGTATGCGGGGGGTGTGTAATAGTTGGGTCCCTAGTTTATGATGGGTAACAAATTGGGGGCTAACGAAGCACTCGGTGGCTCTGCAGTCCAGGAAGGCGAGGTGGTCAGCCTTGGTCAATGCAGTGTGGAATGAAACAGCGATCCGCATAGCATTCACTTGTGGTAAAAATACATCGCGTTGAAACATTGCTCGAGCAAAGGCCGTCTTGCTCAAGCTTGACCAAAACCCTCCTCGTCGCACATCTTTCCCCACTGCTCCACCATTTGCTGGTACCCTTCCTGCGATAACCCCTTCATGTACTGTAGCACGGTGTCGTGATTAAGGGGGCCGGTCAGTTCCGCCTCCCCCTGGTTGGGTTCTGTAGTGCTCGCCTTCTTACTAGGGGGGTTCGTTGTCGTTGTGTTCCTCTTTTTGGGGCAGTTCTTCGACAGATGTCCCTGCGCCTGGCAGAAGAAGCACCGGCCCTCTCGATGGCAGCGTTCTTTGTCTGCCTCTGTGACGGCCTTTCTGGCGCTGTCCACTTGCATGGCATTTGGATCTGGGGTTCAACTCTCTCTCCTGGGGTTGAATTGTCCCCTCTGGTTTCAGTTCTGGAATGGTGCTGGGAATGGGCGTGGACCCTTCTTTTGCGCCCAGAAAGCTTGGCGATGGGGCTCAAGCGCCATGAGGATTGCCATCCATTTTCACGCAGATGCTTTCCAGTCCACCCAGTTTTGGGGGGTGTCGTGGTTCATGCAATTCTCAAGTACCTTGACATTTAGTCCTCGTTTGAAATTTTCAAGGACAGCAGGGTCGTTTTCTTGGCATTGCACTTTGCGTGCCCATTCTGCAAACGTTGTGATGTAGTGATCAACGTCCATCCCCTGCATGTGGAGTTTGTCTAGTTCCGCAGCTGCTCTGTATTGTTGGTTGGTGTCCATCCAGTCCTGAACAAATGTCTGTTCGAATTGTTCCCAGATGTTTGCAAGCGGAGGCATTGGTATTGGGCTTCCCATGATCCAGTCCTCCTGAGCGTGCTTCCATTCTGCCACAGCTGTCCCTTGGACATAAGTGAGGGCATGCGCCACCTTTTGGTAGGGGTCAGCCATGATCAGGGAATGGTTGTTAAGATACTGGTAGAGTCGTAGGGCATGCATGAATTCGTCGGCTTTCATCCTATCGCCATTGAAGATGGGGGGTTCCTTCCCTTCGAGGCGTCCGTTTCCTCCTGGTCCGGCAGCTGGAGGTCCCCCTCCTGCTGCCGGTCCTCCTGGAGGTGGGCCTCCTCCACCGCCACTGCCACCGCCACCGCCACCGCCACCACCACCGGTGCTAGTCCTGGCGAGTGTGGCTGTGGTTGCGGTCTGGGTTGGGGTCAAAGTGACTGTGGACATTCTAATTGGCGGGGGTTCGTCTGTCATCGATGAGCTGACAGTGGTGGGTGTATTGGGTGTTGGTGGGTCCTGACTCGATGGGCTGGGCTCTGTTACGGTTCGTTTGAGTTCCTCCGCTATCAGTTGGAGTACTTCTTGGGTCAATTGTCGCCCAAGGAAATTGTCTAGGTGTGGGTTTAATCCTAGTTCAATGGGGGGAAAGTCAATGGCTCGTCCTCTGGTGAATATCTGTCGCTCTTCGTCCCAATCTCTCTCGAAGATGTAGAAGATGTCGTTGGCGTAGACTAATGGGTACACGTGTCCGTCGTAGAGTGTGTAGTATCCACTCCAGCCGGCTAGTATGTTCCCTGATAGTTTTACGCCCGCTTTCATGTAGGTTACTGTTTTTCGATTTGTGAGTCGTGTGGTTGGGATATGTGTCCTAGGTATGGATCCCTGAGGATTAACTAGGGCGTCGAATGGGGGTCTAAAGTGGTCAGGGAGTGCGATGGTTTTGGGGTCTAGTAACGGGTGCTGGCTACTACTGGTCTCCAGCTTGTCTTCTGGCTAGAATACGGGCTTGTATCTGGTGAATAACCAGGGCAAGTGCAATGCGCCGCTCATGTAATAGGTAGAGTTGATGGGCCAGAAATTCGTGTTCAATGTTGTGTTCGTGGTGGCAAGTTCTGTAGCAATGATCGCTATGGAGTCAGATTCTGGCGTTGAGATGTGTTTCAACGGTATCGAGGTGGTCTTGTTCATCGAGCTTATCAAGGAGCTCTTCATCCGTGGGGTTCGGTATGCTGGTTGCCAGTGTGGTTCGTTGTATCAGGAAGCTTGATCTTATGTTACGCATAGCCTATACGCGTATCGCTCTTACACTCTAAGCCCTATGCTAGGTAGAGGTAAGGGGTCGATGTCAGAGAATCGCTCTGAGGAGTCATGATGCACAAGTCAAGAAGGGAATCGGTCGCAGGCTAGTATTGACACAGAAGATCAAGCTTGAGTCACAATCTATGCTATGCGGTCACTTAAGTATTCCTACATGTGTGAATCAACTGCCTAATGCGTATCTGGTCATGAGTTGCTGTCCCTCACCCTGGTCGTACAGTAAAAGCAGTAAGAAATTGTAACAGCTGTACTTTCTCACATGAACCAACCTCTTGGATTGTGCCATAGCCATGTCGTCCCAAAGTTGACCCTTTCTGAGGAACTTGCCTGGTATAATGAGCAGAAACCTGTAGATCCGAATGTGAATACAATGCCCCCACCTGAAGACAATTTCGCCGTCTACCCCTCAAATGGATCCAGTCATGACATGGAGATCGATGTGGCTACCACAAACTATGGTGTAGATGATTCCAATTTACCGTCATCACCATTTCTTGAGAAGTACACAGGAGCTGTGCAATCATATGGATCTGGGGACACATTCATGGATGGATTTGATAATGATGAGTATGCATCAGCACACATACAAAATCTCTATTACCCATTCAATTCCAAAGACGAATGGGAGCTTGCTTCATTCTTGCTTCTATCTAATCTAAGCATGTCATCGATCAACGAGTTTCTATCGTTAGCTCTTGTAAGTTTCGAACCAACTTGACATCAATCACTTTTAAACCAATTCAAAGATAAAGAAACTTGGCTTATCATTCATTAATGCCAAGCACCTTTGAGCTAGAGCTGAAATGCTCCCAAAAGGGCTGGAATGGAAATGTAAACCATGGATGACCGAATATCCGACAAAGACGAATATCTCACTTTATTACCGCAATCCAGTAGACTGCATTCGGTCTCTCATGTCCTCTCCACTGCTGAAGGATCACATTCACTTCACACCATTGTGAGTTTTTGACACTGCTGCAAAGACAATGCACATCTATAACGAATGGAGAATGGGAGATACAGCCTGGTCAATGCAGGTATGATCGTCGTTCCCTGTCATATCAGTATCGTCTAACTTTTAACAGGATCAACTACCCACTGGAGCAACACTGTTAGGAACTGTCCTTTCGTCAAACAAGACAACCATCTCAGCAATGACAGGCGGGCGCATGGCACATCCCCTGTTACTCACTTTGGCAAATATCAACAAGAGCTTTCGGATGAAAGCAACCAACCACACCTTTGTACTTGTTGCCCTCCTTCCAATTCCAAAATTCATTCACAAGGATTCAAAAATTTGCTCAGTTCTGGGCCATCACATATTTCACACCTGCTTAGACTTCATACTCACACCACTGAAAACTGCTGCAATGGTGGGTATTATGATGTCCAATCCACTTGGTAACCTGCGATATTGCTTTACTCCTCTTGCTTCTTATATCATGGATACACCTGAGTCTGCATTGATAGCTGGAGTGGCCGGAAAGACTTTGTCTGTGATGATGGCATCTTACAGGCAATTTGGCGAGCCTTTTCGACATGAACCCCGGATGGCTTCAACAACACTTGCACAACTCAATGCGCTGGAACAATCCCATGATCCATGGGGTATCGAAAACTATGTCATCGTGGCTTTGCAACTTTATCTCAATGGTGTCCACCAGCCATTTTGGCAGGATTGGCCCCTGTCTGACCCTTCAACTTTTCTGACCCCTGAGCCATTGCACCATTGGCATCATATGTTCTGGGACCATGATGCCAAATGGTGTATTCGTGTACTTGGGGCAGCTGAAATTGACTTCCGCTTTTCAGTTTTACATCCACATATGATGTTTCGGCATTTCAAAGAGGGGATTTCAAAATTAAAGCAGGTTATGGGGCGTGATCATTGCGATGTGCAGTGATACATTATCCCTGTTATTGCTGGTGCTGTTCCTCTGGAATTTTTGATCGCAGTTCAGGTGTTGGTGGATTTTCGATACCTAGCACAGGTGTCTGAGATCACAAGCGATATGTGCACAAAGATTGAGGGGGCCTTAGCCAAATTTCACCAACACAAGGATGCAATAATCCTTGCAGGTGGACGAATAGGGAAGAAGCAGAAGGTAATCAACAACTTTTATATCCCCAAGCTCAAATTCTTACAAAGTGTCATGCCGAATATTCGTGAAAATGGGGTCACCATGCAGTGGTCTGCGGACATCACTGAGCATGCTCACATTACAGAAATCAAGCTTCCTTTGGATTCAACAAATAATCAGGAGTACGAGCCACAGATCTGTCGATTCCTGGACCGTGCTGAGAAATGCCAGAGGTTTGATCTCGCCACTGCCATTTGTGACATATTCATAGACTTCAGATCCAGTAGTCCTGTGGTGGGAATCATCAATGACAATGACAACGATGATGTCGATGCTGATGATGATGACAATGACAACTGGAGAGACAGGCCTACTCACACCATCGATAGACTCGATACCATGACTGCGCTCCATTCCACGACTTCCCCTGTGAAACAACTGGCTGGGATGCCTCGACGTGCCACTGACTATTTTTCATTGGCTCACATGCTCAAACACAGCTCATATTCACATGCACCATCACCACACCGTACATTTGTGGCTGCCCAAACTGCACTTCACCTAAACTGTCGCCCAAGCTACAGCCAAATGAAGATTGATGTGGTGGCCGCAAAATTCAAACTGCCAGATCTGTCTCTTGCTTTGTCCAACTACTTTTCTGAGTGCACACTAGGCCATTGCCACGTCAGTGAGCCTGCTGGAAATCTTCCTTTTGACACCCTTGAGGTCTGGGAAAAGCTTCAGGTACAGAATCGAGCCTATCACACACCCCACGAGATTCTTCCAGCTCAAACAGTTAATGCAATACCACCATCAACAGCATGGCCATGCGGCCATGCGGATACTGTCCTGGTCAACATGAATTCGAATGCTATATGGCCATGCAGCGGTATGACAGGTATGAAGTCTATTTTACCAGCCATTCTTTCTATATTAATTTATGCAAAGGACATCATGTCGCACAATTGCAACTTATCTTCCATGTCATTCTTCCCAGGAATTCCACACCTATCCCAGGTTTTGAAACCTTCTTGTCCTATACCCAGAAATTCGAAATCGTACCACAGATTAATGAGAAACTTTCTGGGTCATCAAGGCGGAAAGGGCCATATCCACACTTCGCATCTTCAATGTTCGTACTACAACGAGTCTGCCACCCTAACCAGGATGTTGCAGCAGAAATTATACCACTGAAACAGGTCAGGACCCTTATTGGGCTTATCCCTGTTTTCGGCGAAGCGGCAGATCATTGACTAATGAAGGAAACAAGTCTCAAATATTGCAGACAGTTTTGGCTTGACAAGTACTTCAACAAAGAACTTTTCTATGCACTTACACTTTGATTCACCTGTACCCAATCTATGCCCCACAATTTCCAGGCCATGCGAGACAAGGCTTTAGGATATTATTTGTTCATGTATCTATGCTCACTAATGATGTCGTTTTCGGTACTGGTACAGGTATTCCCAGTGTTGTGGTCACGGTCACTGTGACAAGTATGGGGGAGCGAATTGCGCATGGACACATTAACTTAGTACAAAAAGCCAACCAATACCAATGATACCACAAATTTCGTACTACACCATGTGACATTTGGTTCGTTCAGTTACAGGTACGGTGGGAGGCTGCCATGTCAAACAGTTTCCCTTACCCTGATACTCACAGTGCTTTCAACACTGGCTGTTAATGTCAAAGTGAGTTGCCCCAAATAATCCCGCTCCAGGAGCTAAGAAGCCATGCCGAACTCTGGCATCTCTTGGTCTGTTGCCTTAATCCACGAAATGTTATCTTCTCAATTACTTATGCACCTTGTCAAGATGCAAGGGAACCTCTCCAAGATGTCACGGGTGAGTCAATTCACTTCAGGCAGCCCCCCCTAACCACCTCCTTAGGGTAGTTAGTCACACCAAGAAAGACTATCCTAGTTAGGCCTCAAACCTGGGACCTGGTCTCACAGGTCTGGTCTTTCCCATCCCAAGGTCTAAATATCCCACTGGGATAGCCCATAGGTCAAGTTGGTCTTGCCCATGGCAGTGGTCTAGACCAAGTATATTGTGGGAAGGTCCAACAATTGTGGGCATTCCCATGCCAAGTTTGGTCAAGTTCTAGGGCTTATGGGACTCCCTAGCCTTGTCATGTTACACCTGATTGGGCATCCCATCCAATTCTACTATTAATTAAATTTAAGTAATTAATGTAATATAGCTTAACAATTTAAATTAAGCACAACTCTAAGTAATATTAATAAGCAGCTTAAGTGATGCAAAGAGTGTAATAGCATGTATTTATGGCAAGTAAAGAATGTTAATATTTAAGCAATTTAATAAATTCAATATTGAAACTAGTAGCTATGAGTAAAAAAAGCTCTTCTAATTAAATGTATTAGTATTAATCTACTAAAATAACAATCAATATAATAATATACCTCTAGTGTTATCATTATCATTATTGTTATATCATTGTGGCTGTAGTTGTGGCTGTGGCTGTGGCTATGGTTGTGGTTGTGACTATGGCCATGGCTGTGGCTGTGGTTATGGCTATGGTTATAATGGTGGTTGTGGTTGTGGCTATGGTTGTGGCTGTGGTTGTGGCTGTGGTTATAATTGTGATTGTGGTTATGGCTATGGTTGTGGTTGTGGCTGTGGCTGTGGCTGTGGCTGTGGTTATAATTGTGGTTGTGGTTGTGACTATGGCTGTGATTGTGGTTGTGGTTGTGATTGTGATTATATTATTGTAACATCATTGTGTTATTATCATTGTTATATTGTTATTGTTACCATCATTGTCATGCTGCTTATTGTCATTATGCAAAGAGAGGTAAATATGGTGAACCCCTTTAGGGCCTCCACTCACATTTAGGGTAAGAGAGGGGTAACATTAGCTATCTAGCATTGGCAAAGGAGATAAGATACCATATATAAGAATTAAGTGGAGAGATGAGGCATTGAGGGCAGGGAGTTAGAGAGAAAAGCCACCCTAGGAGGAAGTAAGAGGTGGTGATTGATAAGTAAATGTGAGTATACCTGTCCCTATGCAGATTCTATATCACCCTTAAAGCAAGGTGTACTGTTTTGCTTCTTGTGAGAGTAAGGGATACTATATCAGTCTTAGGGTAAGCTGCATCATTCAACTCTTTTATTATAGTAAGGCATACTATATTGCTTTTACACTAAGGTATACTATTTCACTAGAGTAAGGCATACTACACTGCTTTTAAAGTAAGGTGTACTATTCTACTCTTTTATTTGTATAAGGTATACTACACCACTGTTAAAGTAAGGTGTACTATTTTCTGCTTTTATTAGAGTGAAGCATGCTATATCACTTCTAGAGTAAGGTGTATTGTTTACTCTTTTGTTAGAGTGAGACATACTATACTGCTTTTAAAGTAAGGTATACTATACCACTCCTAAAGTAAGGCCAGTGTAAAACCCTAAGTATATATAGCAAATGGATTAAGCCAAGGCAAGTACATGTTGCCATCAAGTGAGGCAAGTGCTGCAAGTTTAAAGGGGGCTGAACCTAGCTAGGCTATTAGAAAAAAAATGTAAGGCTTCTTAAGCTGGCTTAAACCATTTCTGCTTAAAGATCTTTAGGCTAAGCAATCTTTAAGTACCTCAAGAACTGCTTAAGAAAAATCATTTAAGCACTCTAAGGTGCTTTAAGCATAGCCATAAATCTAAGCCTCTCATAGAAGTTCTAATTGCATCTTAAGAGCAATTTAAGGTTCAATCTATAGGACCAAAAACATAATAGTTTTAATTAATCTAACTTAACCATTAGGTGATTAATAGTTAGATCACTCTAATAAAGAGTGAACAGTATACCTTACTCTAGAAGCAGTATAGCATGCCTCACTCTAATAATAAAAGTATGGAATAGTACACCTTACTCTAAGAGTGGTGTAGTATGCCTTATGCAAATAAAAGAGTAGAATAGTACATCTTACTTTAAGAGCAGTGTAGTATGCATTACTCTAGAAACAGTATACCTTATTGTAAAAGCAATATAGTATGCCTTACTATAACAAAAGAGTTGAATGATGCAGCTTACTTTAAGACTAATATAGTATGCCTTACTAGATCTAACAAGAAGCAAAACAGTACACCTTGCTTTAAGGGTGATATAGAATCTGCATAGGGACAGGTATACTCACATTTACTTATCAATCACCACCTCTTACTTCCTCCTAGGGTGGCTTTCCTCTCTAACTCCCTGCCCTCAATGCCTCATCTCTCCACTTAATTCTTATATATGGTATCTTATCTCCTTTGCCAATGCTAGATAGCTAATGTTACCCCTCTCTCACCCTAAATGTGAGTGGAGGCCCTAAAGGGGTTCACCATTTACCTCTCTTTGCATAATGACAATAAGCAGCATGACAAATTGACAATGATGGTAACAATAACAATATAACAATGACAATAACACAATGATGTTACAATAATATAATCACAATTACAACCACAATCATAACTATAACCACAGCTATGCAACCACAGCCACAATCACAACCACAGCCATAATCACAGCCACAGCCACAGCCACAACCATAGCCACAGCCACAGCCACAACCATAGCCACAACCACAATCACAATTATAACCATAGCCACAACCACAGCCACAACCATAGCCACAACCACAACCACCATTATAACCATAGCCACAACCATGGCCACAACTGCCACAGCCACAACTATAACCACAATGATATAACAATAATAATAATAATAACACTAGAGGTATATTATTATATTGATTGTTATTTAAATAGATTAATACTAATACATTTAATTAGAAGAGCTTTTTTTACTCATAGCTACTAGTTTCAATATTGAATTTATTAAATTGCTTAAATATTAACATTCTTTACTTGCCATAAATACATGCTATTACACTCTTTGCATCACTTAAGCTGCTTATTAATATTACTTAGAGTTGTGCTTAATTTAAATTGTTAAGCTATATTACATTAATTACTTAAATTTAATTAATAGTAGAATTGGATGGGATGCCCAATCAGGTGTAACATGACAAGGCTAGGGAGTCCCATAAGCCCTAGGACTTGACCAAACTTGGCATGGGAATGCCCACAATTGTTGAACCTTCCCACAATATACTTGGTCTAGACCACTGCCATGGGCAAGACCAACTTGACCCATGGGCTGTCCCAGTGGGATGTTTAGACCTTAGGATGGGAAAGACCAGACCTGTGAGACCAGGTCCCAGGTTTGAGGCCTAACTAGGATAGTCTTTCTTGGTGTGACTAACTACCCTAAGGAGGTGATTAGGGGGGGCTGCCTGAAGTGGTCAATTCCAGGTAAAACCCACCTACCTCAAGTTAATTATAGAATTCCACAGCTAATGCTACCACAACCAATGCTTGACCCATCTGGTCAACTCGTGGCCAAGGAGGTGCAATCGCACAGCTTGAGAACATCAGCAGGCAAATATTGCATGTGGTGTGAGTGCCATGACAACCAGAACCTCACACTGACATCCCAGATGACATAGCTGAGAATGCAATGGCACCTCCACATCGTGCTACCAAAACAGTGAGACATTTCTTTTATATATCTATGGTATACATTATCAGTATTTATTATAGTCCACAACTACTGTTCCCATGTCGGCATTGCCAAGAAGGGACCTGCCTCTCATCGTCCATGTGCCCAGGCCCATCACAGAGCCACACTTTTTCTCAACACAATTTGGGTTCAGGCTGCCTTATCCGCCTCGAGCCAACGATACCATGGCGCATGCCCCTCCTGTGAATCTCTTGGACCAAACGGTGTCTCATGCCATTCCTCCTCGAGCGACACAAAATGGACCTCAGAGGACCCCAGACCTTGCGGTTCATTCTGAGCCAACAAGGCAACATCCACTCCGCTCTGCCAATGGTTCTATTGACCCACATAGAGTGAAGGCTAATTACAATTCTTATAGTCTCAGAGAAGGTGAGCTGCCACGTCTGAACGGTCTTACTGGCAGTCATGTTGCATACCTAGGTCCCCCTAAGGATATGGTTGGTCACGATGATGAGGACAATGAAGACAATTATGGCGATGCTGATCATGAAGAAGAAGGTGAAGATGGTGGTGAAGAAGACTGTGCCTCATTTTGCAGCATTCAGGGTGGCCTTGACCCTGAGGACATGGACGACCTCCACACAGACCAATAGGGAGGGAATTTCTAATTTTCGTGCAGTACATGCTGATGTTGACCTACAGGACATAGCTCAGAATGCTAGTTAATGCAAAGATTGTCTTCTTTGTGGCACATCACTAGTTTTTGTTGTTTGAAGTCTGTACTTATGAACTCAGATATCGATGAGGCCTCTCCTGATGAAGATGAAAGATGAGCTATTAGAAATCTTCATGCCCACGAAGGTAGATACAGATATACTTTTTGTACAATTCTGATCTCTTCAAGACAGGTCCTGGCGATGTGTCATTTGACATGAGCCCACCAGATTGTGACCAATCTCCTGCTGTTATGCTTGAGCTCTGAGCGTATCGATGTTGGTCTATTCGCTGAGTCTATAAAGCTGACTCAGACACTGCTAGTCCCTTAAGATTAGGGATGCAGGCAGTGGCGGTCCCCTTATGCGCACAACCCCCAAGGTGGAAGTTCAATGCAGGGGAATCAAAGTCAGGCAATTGGCCTGAGGATCTGAGGGTTCACCAGATGAGAGGGGAATATGGATAGCCACCAAGGGCCAGAGCGTAGCTCAGTATTGGTACAAGAGAACAAGCCTAGAGACGATACTACAGTTTAGGCTACCTTATATAGTCAGGGATCGTGAGAACGGGCTTCCTATCGAGTCACGTGAGTCAAGTACTGTACTGCGGTCGTAGGTTTGAGATGGTCAGAGGGTCATATACAGGACAAGGGCGAAAAGCGTAACACCTGCAGCTTACAACATGCTGCAAGTCCATCAGCAAAGGAACCGAATCATTCGCCTGCCTGATTCTAACCGTGTTCATGATAAAAGGAATGCACAACCAAGGCCACTTTCTCCTGGCCCTGAGGACAACATGCATGCCCTCCATGCAGATGCTGACCCTCCTGCTAAGAGCTGTGCCCCTCGAAACTCAAAGGCCCAAGGTGGGTCAAAACTGATGCAAGTTAGGTGCTATTCTGGTCCATGGCAGGATGTTCTTGAAGAAGGTAAAAATCGATACCGTTTGTACCTTGGCACAGAGGCAGAAACACCTTTCCCAGAAGGTGATGACAAGACTAGGACGGCCGCAATTGACTGCCTTTTTGAAGTCATCTCCTCACATGAACATGACCCATCTGCACAGGAACTTGACTATGGTAAGCCATTCTTATCATGCTATACAGTGACTTACCTGTTTCACAGACGAGTTTGACCATGATAACATGGCTCGCTTGGTATGTCACTCCATCATGTGACAGTCTGATATGCTGATAACTAATAATCAGATCTTCGAGGATGGTTCTTCGTACCACTCACAACTGAAATCTTTGACCTCTTGTCTTGTTGCAATTCATTATAAGGATGCACTGTCACCTGACATTATGTGTGAGGTGAACCAACCATACAATCAGCTTCATCACCAGGATAATGTCAAGATGAATGTTGGAGAATTACTTAAGAATGCAGCATTTCTTCGTGGTGGCCTTGATGAGAATGTAGGTTCTGATATATCATAGTAACTATAACTGATGTAATGTATAGGGCAAAATGCAGAATTTTGGCCATGTCTGCATTCAAGATTTGTGCGAGAAATGGTATTACAAAGGCCAAAATTCACTTGGTACTCTTTTTCCCAATGAGTTTGACTTGTTACCCAAACAATGCCTTGCACAGGCCTGTACAGCGGTAATAATTTCTAATTCTTTATCACCCATTCTGATAAATGTTTGTAGGTAACCAACTGCTTGCATGAATATCAATGGGGGGATCACCAACCACTCCAGTTCAATTGTGACACCTATGGACCTATCTACAAGTCCATGATGGAATTAATTGGGAGGTGTGAGGGCCACCATTATCATGGTTCACAGCTCGATGCTATGCTGAAGAGGATTGGAGATAATGGAAGGTTAGTCTAGCTGTTGTAGCCAGTCCCCTGCTTCTTACTACTAATTTGTGCTGTAGGTTGAAGTATGGAAAAGGCTGACATCATATGCTGCGGGATGGGTTTGAAGTGGTTCTTGACTAGGCAGCTGTGGACTTGATTAAGGAAATATTATTGATTTGACACAGATGCATTGGTGCAGGGCGGCGCAGGTCCGAGTTCGGGTTAGTGTTTGGTTAACCCCCCCACTTGTACCACTACCCACAATGATACTGCCTTCTCCTGTTCAAGAAGGCTTCATCCACACTTCCATGCCACCTCAGGCCCCTCTTTTGAGATACAACAGGACACAGCAAACACAATGACCTCTACAACACGGGAAAATGTCGGCGCCATCAGCGAAATGCGCAAAAAACTTAGTAGACTTAGTTACCTTATTTCTCTTAAAAGCCCACCAAGTAAGCTAAGTCACTTATTCTTCACTTAGTGAGTTCATCAATAAGAGCACCCAGCAAAGTAAGCATAGTAAGACATAGACAAGACCACCAAGCAGAGTAAGTATCCAAGTAAATGCACCAAGCCAAGGCAAGTGCATGGTGCTGTCAAGTGAAACAAGTCTGAAAAGAGCATCCAATAGAGTAAGCATGGCAAGACATAAGATAAGAGCACCAAGCAAAGCCAAGCATCCAAGTAAATATAGCAAGTGTGCCATATAGTCCAAGTCAAGGGTGCCATCAAGTGAACCAAGTCCAAACTGGAGCCAAGACATGTTGTGCATGTCACCCTCACTCCATCAAAAGCCCCTGCTCTCCAGACATCAAGCCATTGCTTGCTGCTGTGCAACAGGGGCTTGCTCAGGGTGTGTGGGTGCACTCAGCACCATGCCACCTTCTCCCACAGCTGCATTGCTGCCACGGCCGCGCAGCAGCGATGGTGCAGATGCGGGCATGGTGACGCTGCCTGCGTGTGCGGCAGTGGCCAGTGACACTACTGGCACGGCGGCGGTTGTGGCAATGCTGCCAGCACGGCGGCGGTTGCGGCGACGCTGCTGGCATGGTGGCGGTTGCAGCGACACTGCCGGCACAGCGGTGGTCACAGCGATGCTGCCAACACGGCGGCAGTCACGGCGACGCTGCCAGCACAGTGGCGCTGGTGTGGCAGAGGCCATGGTGAAGTGGTACGGCGGCGGTCGCGGCAACGGCCACGGTGACACTGCTAGCATGGTGGTGGCGTGGCAGCGGCTGTGGTGACGTGGTACGGTGGCGGTCTCGGTGACGCTGCTGGCGCGGCAATGGCCGCGGTGATGGTGCGGGTGTGGGTGCTGCGATGGCGCTGGTGGGGCAGCGGCAGCGATGGCGCTGGCACTGGCGTGGCGGCGGCGGCGATGGCGATGGCGCTGGCGTGGCAGCAGTAGCAGCGATGGCGCTGGCATGGCAGTGGCAGCGGTGATGGCGCTGGTGCGGCAGCGGTGATGGCGCTGGTGTGGCAGCGGTGATGGCGCTGGTGCGGCAGCGGTGATGGTGCTGGTGCGGCAGCGGTGATGGCGCTGGTGCGGCAGCGGCCGCAGCCATGCAAGCGAGGGCGCGGGGATGCTGCTGGCATGGTAGTAGTCACAATGACGGTGCTGGCATGGCAGCGGCCATGGTGACGCAGCAGCAAGGATGGTCCAGATGCAGTGATGCTCCTGGCATGGCGGCGGTCGTGGTGACTGCACCCAGTGCACTGGCATGGCAGCGGTGACGGTGCAGGTGTCGCAGCGGCGGTGCAGGTGCTGCTAGCACGGCAGCGGTCATGGTGATGATGCTAGACGGCCGTGGCGGTGGTGATGGCGGCGTGGCCACATCCTAAATGGGGGTCGAGCTGGAGGTGTGAGGTGTGGTATCCTGCATCTAAATACTAATTACCCTACTCACCTTCCCTATCTGTGCACTTGCACCAGTGATCAAGTAGCAAGGTAATACCTAACCTAAAGACAACCAAAGAGTTAGTTAGCCTACAAAAAAAGAGTGCAGTTCAGAGTGCGGTTCAACTTGAACTTGGCCGCAGCGCAGTGATTGGTCATGTCACAATGTGACACTAGTGTGACAGTGTGAGAAGTTGATTTAGAACTTTTCAACTCGGAACTTTTCAACATTCAACACGTTCAGTGTTTACCCCTTGCAGCCCTCAAGGTTTTTTTTTCATTTGTATCATTCGGATTCATTCCTAACTGACAACAACCTCACAGGTACACGGCGCCCTGCCGCCACGTCAACAACCCCCCCTCGCTCGCAAATGTGAGCCTGGGGTGGTTTAACTCGCCTATGACGACGTTTCGCCGCCACATCACCACCCCCTCTCGCTCACAAGTGCAAGTTGGGGGTGGCTTTTCTATGCCCCGCCGCTACCACATTACCGCCAGCACGCCCCTCCCTTGCAAACGCGGGGGGTAACTCTATGACGATGTTTCACCCCATCACCGCCACCACCCCCTCTCACTCACAAGCGCAAGCTGCGGGCGTGTTTTTTTTTTTTTCTTTTCTTTTTTTGTTCATATCGCTCTTACTGATGTACCTTTTCTTTTCATAGCTTTACCATTTCCACCTCCACCCCAACCCGTCACATTCGAGATGCGGCCATACCAGCATCATCGCTGCCGCACTAGCACAGTCAACGTGACCGCCACCATGCCGGCAGCATCACCGCGGCCGCTGCTGTGCTAGCGCCGTCACCATGGCCGCGCCAGCGCCATCGCCACGGCCGCTGCCACGTCAGTAGTGTTACCACACTCGCGCCTGCACCCAGACCATCAGTGGTGCCGCCGTTGTGCCAGCAGCGGCTGCTGTTGCCAGTGCCCCCATCGTCACCGCGACTGTCGCCGCACCGCGCCACTATGGCCGTTGCCACGCCAGCGCTCCCATCGTGCCAGCAGCGCCATCGCAGCCACTGCTGTGCTAGTCCCACTGCCGCAACCCCCGCCGTACCGCCTCACCACGGCCGCTGCCACGCCAGCACTGCCACTGTGCCAGCAGCGCCACCGCGGCCGCTGCTGCGCCAGTCCCGCCGTACCGCGTCACCACGGCCGCCGCGTCACCGTGGCTGCTGGTGTGCCAGTCCATCGCCGCGACCGCTGCCGTACCACGTCACCACAACCGCTGGTGTGCTAGTCCGTCGCTGTGACTGCCGCCGTGCCGGCAGCATCACCAGCTGCTGCTGCGTGAGCAGTGTCACTGGCTGCTGCATGAGCAGCGTCACTGGACCTGGACCTGGGCCATCACCGCCACCGCCGCCACTGCACCAGTGCTGTGAGCAGGAGGTGGATTAATACACTTACTACTACTTAGGCTACTTAGGGACTACTTGTAACACTTAGTACATTCTTTACTTGCCATGAATATACACTTTAACACCTTTTAAATCCCTTGAGCCACTTACTTCAACTTGTAAAACTGCTTAGACTATGGCTTGAGACTGATTGAGACTGACTTAATTATACTACTTAGATTTTTGCTTAGTTTAAGTCCAGTGCTTAGTTCAAGTCTGGAATAAGCTTGAAAATAAGCTAAGCAAGTCAATTTTAAGTCAAATTCATGGCAAGACTTGGCTTATACTAAGTAGTTTTGCTTAATGGGCTTAGAGCTTAATGCTACTTAGAAATGTTATCAAGTCATGATAAGCAACCTCAAGTGCCATCAAGTTAGTTTAAGTTTTTTTGAGCTTTTGCTGATGGCTGCACCCCATGCACTCCATGCACCTCATGCACAACCCCGCCTTGGCTCATCCTGACTTCTGCTCACCAGCTCTCATTGCAGACTGAGAACATATGCTACATCATGCATGGGATGTCAACATAAAAACACAAGACCCAACTTGAAGTCAACAAGACCATGAGGGTACAAGTCAACTTGGGATGGGAGTGGAGAGAGGATGAGTAAGCGGCGAGACAAGTTGTTGTTTGTGTTGCTCAAACAACAACGTGACTTTGTCACTTGTGAGGATACACAGGATAGAGATGAGATTGAGCGGGGCAAAGCAGATGATTCTAGTACCAAACTGATATACTAGAGCTGGAATACAAGTGTGCAAAGGTGAAAGTTAAGCTGAAGCTTAGAGAGCAACTCTCTAAGCTTCACCCCTTTTATACATGGCCCGGCAACCTAGACGTGTCAGCGCCACGACACCATGAGTAAGTCAAAGCCAGTCCGCAGTCCGCAGTACAGTAGGTGAGTAATCATAGTCCCATGTGAGTCATGGGAGGTGGGAGAGGACACGCGTCCCCCTGCACCTTCTGCTGTCACTCGGCGCGGGAAGGGGGACCTGGGGCAAGAAGGGAAGGGTCATGTGATGCCTGGCGTCACATGGCACGTGATAGTACAGTAGAAGCATAACATAGTGAGTCCAAACTGTGGCACCGCCCCCCTCCTTAGGCAAGGCACCCTCGCCTCACTGCTGTCAATCAAAGGTGGGGTCGCTTACATCAGGGTACAATGCATCGCCTTGGTCGTGGTCGTTGGGATCATACCTTGCCCAAACTTGTGGCTCCACTGTCTGTGTGCCCTGGTCCATTCCCCTCGCGACCTCCAGACTTCGCGGGGACTCAGCTTCTCTACCGATGTCCCAATCGGCTCCCCCCACAGGGTCATCAGTACCTGACATGTGATCAGGGGTGCTGGCTCTGTCGTCGCTGTCATTGGTGGTGGTTCGCTCTGTGTGCGGCGCTGATAGGAAGCAGCATACGCAGCCCAGTTGTGCGTGGGCCAGGGGCGTATCGCTGTGTGATCCGCCATCGTTTCCATGGGGGGTGCTGGAGGCGTCGTTGGCAGCAGGGGCACGTGGTATTGGGTCCCGGATGTAGTCGTCATATGCAGTGTCGCAGCTGGCAACATGCATTTCTTGGGACCAGTAGGGGTTTTCTGGGTCGTAGTGGACCACAATGCTGGGGGTGGTCCCAGCGAGGACTTCTTCAATACCCTCTTGACCCTCGGCATGTGCGGCGTTGGTGATGGAGACGTGTGGATGGTGTGGGGGCGAGGGGGAAGAAGAAGGGTGGGAGTTCATGTTGCTTGGACTCTTGTCTGCCTCTTCCTTAAGTACCGTTGAGCGCACCACGGAAGGATTCTTTTGGTAGAATTCTTTCACAAGCTTCAGTGCATTCACGTTCCCCTTTGGTTCCCAGGTGTTGTGCGCCTCGGCATATCCCTTCCATTTGATCAGGAAGTGGAGCTTCTGCCTTATCTTTTTTGCACCCAGCACCTGCTCCACTTTGTATTGTTCTTCCCCATCAATCAGTTCGGGCGGTGGTTCTAGGAAGTTGGGTCCATGTTCCTCCATCTCCTTGTATGCACTAGTAGCTACCATTATTATCACAATAGCTAGGGCAGTTGCCCTAAAGGCGATGTGTATAATACCACGACCTTTAATGACAATGTTGTAATTAATCATAGGGCAATTGTTATTAGGATTTAGATGATTGTGATATGATTGTGAATGGAATTTGGGTGATTGTAAGGTTGGCGTCACCAGGATCCGACACCCCTTATGTAAGCTATAACCCTAGGGTTAAGGTCACGTGATTTGGCCACGAGGGGGGGGGGGGAAGTTTTTGCACAGTGAGGCACGCTCCATTGTAGTGTTTTGATTATGGTACAATGTATATACAGTTTAATTAATGGCAGATCTAGCCTTTGCTACCATATCTGGGGGTAATGTACGGTGGCTATGATACTTTTTGTTCGCCCATGCTGCCTGTGCACCTGATAACCCCTCCCGATAAGCTGATATGAAACGCGCGGATTGATTTGCAAACCTAAAGGATTTGTTAGAATGAGAAATAGACAGGAATGAAAAGACTCATCTCAGGGGTGTCACTAGCATTGTCATCTTCATCCCCTATGTCACTGAGTTCTTCTCCATGAGGTGCCTCCATGCCCTCTTGGGAAATCGGCTGCATCTGGAGTTCTGCGGCTGTCAGTCATGTGAGTGCCCGGGCCGGCATAGAGCAGTATCAAGCACCTGCTCTGCTCTCCTCGCGTTTCTGGGCTAGCTTGGCCCAGCCATTTGCAAGGTTCTGAAGGTGTGCACGCTTTGTGTTCTTTCTCTTTGGCATCAGCTGGGATTTGCAGGCTACAGTGGGCTACAGCAGTCCAACATGGGTGCGCTCTTGTGTGAGTCACATGATCAAAAATGTCACGTGTTTTGGCCACTGACGCGTGCATCATTTTGCTAAGTAAGTGTAGAATGACTCGAAATGACGATTAAATACACTTAAGTGAAAAATCAGTAATTTGCAAAAGGCTCCATCAAATCAAAATATTTTTTCAAAACAATCACTAGGATACAAACTAGATATAAGTCCCTTCAGAATGATCAGACTATATTTTGTTTATAATGACATGTGAGGGAGGAGTGAGGACGACGATGAGGACGACTTTTTGCTTACATAAGGGGTGTCGGATCCTGGTGACGCCAACCTTAATAGGATTGTAAATGCGTTTTGGGTGATTGTAATAGGATTGTGAATGGGTTGTAAATGGTTGTAATAGGATTGGGAGGGGGTTGTAAATGGTTGTAATAGGATTGGGAGTGGGTTGTAAATGGTTGTAATAGGATTGGGAGCAGGTTGTAAATGATTGTAATAGCCTTACTAATAGGATTGTGAAGGGGTTGTAAATGGTTGTAATAGGAATGTGAAGGGGTTGTGAATGGTTGTAATAGGATTGTGAATGGATTTGGGGTGATTGTAATGGGATTGTAAATGATTGTAATATGATTGTGAATTGATTTTGGGTGATTGTAATAGGATTGTGAATGGGTTGTGGATGATTGTAATAGGATTGTAAATGGGATTGAGATGATTGTAATGGGATTGTAAATGATTGTAATAGGTTTGTAAATGGATTTGGGGTAATTGTAATGGGTTTGTGAATGGGTTTTGGGTAATTGTAATATGATTGTAAATGCATTTTAAAGGGTTGTAATAGGATTGTGAATGCATTGTAAATAGTTGTAATAGGATTGTAAATGGTTGTGAATG
>QLOS01003093.1:0-24627 GCA_003313725.1 Russula sp. MG48 | reverse complement strand
GGGTGTGCATGGGGGGATGGGGCATGTGCGGGGTGAGGCAGGGTGCACAAGATGGGGGGGCGTGCGCAGAGGGAGGGGGCATGTGCAGGGCGAGGGGGCATGCATGTTGCATGGGGCCAGGTGGCGTGTGTGGTGTGAGGTGGGGTGCATGGGACAAGGTTTGCATGGGGTGAGGCGGGCATGCGCGGGGTGAGGGGGCATGCACGGGGCAAGGGGGTGTGCGCATTGCATGGGGCCAGGTGGCGTGTGCATAGGGCAAGGTTTGCATGGAGTGAGGTGGGCATTCGTGGGGCAAGGCAGGCGTGAGGCAAGGCACGTGCACACAAGGCGAGGGTGCTGCTGCTGCTGCTACCACCCCCCGCCAATGCACTGCCACTGCCACCCACCATCATGCCATCGCAGCACAGCATTGCACAGTTCTTGCAGCTGCTGCTGCCATTGTCGCTGCCAAAAAAAAGGTGTGCAATAGAAATTAGCACAATTATGAATTTAGAATAAGAGCAGAACCTGCCACGAAATCATCGGGGGGGATGATGAGTCACGACCCAAGGGCAATGCCGCCGCCACCACCATCGACGCCGTTGCCACAGCAGCAGCAACAGCCACTGCCACTGCTGCTGGTGACGCTAGTGCCGCTGATGGTGCTTGTGTCGCTGGTGGTGCTATGCTGCTGCTGTTGCTGGTGCCACCGGAGCTGCTAGTGCCAGTGCTGTGCCACTCTAGCTGCTGTGCCTGCTAATACTGCAGCCATTGCTACTGCTGTCACCACAGCCCCCACCATTGCACACCACTGTTGCACTACCACTGCTGCTGCTGCTGCTGCCACTGCGGTGATGGTGTTGGCACTGCAGAGGCTGTGGTGGTGGTGGTGGTGATGGTGTTGACATGGTGGCGGCAACGACGATGACAATACTGGTGCAATTGCAATGGCGATGATGGTGCTGGCGTGGCCACATTCCCAGATGCAATGGGGTCAGGGTAAAGCTAGCATTACCTGGAACACATAGTTAGCATCAAGACACTGGCTATCTTACTCACCTTCCCTGTCTGTGCACTCACTGTATTGAGTTCTTAATTCCTAAAGATAACCAAATCATTAGTCTACAGCTTATAACAACCACTTACATGGATGTGTGATGAAAAAAGAGAGCAGTCGGCACCACTGATGGTCATGTGTCACGATGTGACACTGCTTGTCTAGTGTGACAGCGCCTCAGGCTCAAAGTCATGACTTAGAACTTTTCAACACGCATCAGTGTCAGGCCATCTCACTTGACTGACCTTTTTTTTTCTTTTTTTTCTTTTTCTGTTCATTCATATCTTAACAAGTACACAGACGTGCCGCCACGTCGCCAATGCCCCCCTCACTTGCAAATGTGAGGTTTTGCTCCTTTATGATGAGGTTTCACTGCCACATCACCACCACCCCCTCTCATTTGCAAACACGAGTTGGGGGTGGTTCCACTTTTTCTTTGGTCGAGAAAGCAGTCACATAGCTGCCCCCATCGCCATCACCTCCCTGCCACTGTCACCACCCCCTCTCGCTCACAAATGCGATTCGGGGTAGTTTTGTCTTTGCTTGACACAGCCACCACGTCATGGCCACCCCCACCCACTGCCCCCTCGCTCACAAGCGTGAGGTGGGGTTCTGCCTGCAGACATGACTGCAGCTGCATCTGCCTTGTTTTATTATTATCTCTTGTTCCCACTGGCTAATACTCTCACAGGTACATGGAGCCCAACGTGGTCGTTGCTGCATCTGGACACTCTTGAGCTGGTCCCTCCTGGCTTGCCCACCACTGCGTACCCCCTCCTCACCCTCAATCACATGTGGCCGCAACTGGTTAGCAAGCTAACCATTGCCACTGTCAGTGACTACGCGGTAAGCAAAACTCCTTCCTCCCTTCTTTCCACATGCCATCCACCATGCTGACAATAACAATTTACAGCTTGGCTGGCGGAGGTGTGAGCTCACGCTGATGCGTGGTCCAGTCCTTCCCATTGCAGTGCACGTCTGGCTCGCCCCACACCCATCTGGCTCACCCTACACCTGCCTGTGCCTTACCCCACGCTCACCTGCACCTTGCCCCACACCCACCTGCACCTTGCCCCGTGCATGTGCAGCTTGCCCCACATTCATCCATGGCTTGCCCCATGCACCCACAGCTTGCCCTGCGCCCACCCATGGCTTGCCCCATGGCTGCCCACGGCTTGCCCCACACCCACCTGCAGCTTGCCCCGCGCCCGCCTGCCACTTGCCCCATGCCCACCTGCTGCCTGCCCTGCACCCGCCCACGGCTTGCCCCACACCCACCCATGGCTTGCCCCGCACCTGCCCATGGCTTGCCCCACGCCTGCCCGCGGCTTGCCCCACACCTGCCCATGGCTTGCCCCGCGCCCACCCATGGCTTGCCCCCACCTTGCCCCACACCTACCTGTGGCTTGCCCATGCACGTGTGCCTCACCCCATGTGAGATCCACAAGCTGCAAGGATGCCCATGTCAAAGAACCAAAGCAAGGTCTTGTGCATGCCATGGAAGCAAGTAGGAGGTCTGCAGTCCTGTGGGTGATTGACTGGCATGCCCCACTCCAACACCCTGTGGATATTTACTTCTCATACTTTCATTTTAACTACTTCACCTGTATGCATTGGTAGTTGTGTGTTTCAGAAATGAGATTTTTGATTTACTCATAACTAAGTGACTTAAGTGAGATGAGGAATGGAAGTGAAAGGCAAATGCCTAGAGTTGATGAAATTGCCAGAAATTGCCTGCAAAATTAGGGAGAAATATGTCAAATATGCTCAAATTAGAGTAATTTAGAGATAAACTGAAAGGGGGACAGTGGTATTTAGACAAATCATCAAAATCAGCAAAATTTTGCAAATTAGAGAAAATTAGTTCTAATTAGACAGGGAGGGTTTTCCCGATGAACAAGGCACTTAACAATCCACTTAACCAGACTTAACACCTAGATGCATCAATAAGACTGCCAATAAGTGCAGCTAAGTCAAATATAAGTGCAGATAAGCTAATTCATGGGAAGACCCTACTTGTGCCAAGTCAATTCTACTTGGGCCAAGTAGGGTCTTCCTTATTAAAATTTTACTTGAGTGTACTTGAAGTGCTAAATAAGTCATAATAAGTTATCATAAGTCCAGCTAAGGAAATGTTGAACAATCCTGATGTGGTTGTTAATGTGACAGTATAAATGGAGCCAGCTAAGTTTGGTCTGCCAGTGGATTCTGGTGGGGCCCCCTAAGGGACATGTGCAATTCAGCTCTTGATGCAGCCAGATGGCTTGCCAGTTGTAATGCTAATAGTGTAATAAAAGTGTGTCATTTCAACTAGTGTATGTAAGTTCAGTATAGTCTCAGTTTTCACCTCACAAATTAGAGAACTAAAACTAGAACTGGTTTCACAACTATTGAAAAATCCAAGAACTAAGACTGAAACTGCCTTATATTGATATTACATGGTGCTTAGGCTGGGCTAAAACTGGCCTGTAGTGATACTAATAAAAACTGGCTAAAACTATTAGAAACCAGTAGAAACTGATATAAAACTGGTACTTTAGCACTTTGGTATATGTAAGTCCAGTAACCCCTAAACAGGGCAACAAGGACCAAAACCAGACCCTAACTAGATGTATAGAGCAAATACTGCATGGAACTGGTTTGAACTGGTTTTGGGCAGGTTTGTTATCTGTGAGCTATGTTCAAAACTAGAACTGGTATAAAGGCCAATTTTGCAAAACTAGAACTGGCAGTTCCAGTTCTGGGTTAGTACAGTTTAGTACAGTTCCAGTTTTTTTCAGTTCTATGTATTAAACTTGATACACTACCTCTCTCTGCTGCTCCCACTGATATGTTTTCTATATGTCACCCACATGCCTGTGTGCCCACACATAGCACATATGCTGCTTGCATGCCTATGCTCTATGTTACGCTCCCGCTTCACTGTACGCTTCGTTTCTTTTCATTTTTACTGCCTACTGCTCTCTGCGCTTTGCCTATGGACTGCCGGGCCCCTACAGCCCGTGACTCTGCCTATGCCCTCCTCCTTTGCCCTGCATGCTTACCATACGGCTTGATGGGCCGTCGGGACCGACGCACATCCACTAGTGCTACATTTGCATGCCTCTGCGCATGCACTGCCTCAGCACTTACTGACTCATGCTGTACAATGACTCCAGATGACTGTGTACTAGTAGCGGTGCCTTAGGGGCACCATGACTCATTCTGACTCTCTATGAGTCACGCCTCTATGTACTTATATTGCACAGTTCACCTAGGACAGACCTTAAGTCTGTTCTCTTGTAATCTCAGCCCTGTTTTGCGGTCTCTCCCTCACTTGTGAACCACCGCTCCTCTGGTCAATTGCCAGACTTCGCTCACCCCTTGCAGAGCACTAGTATATGCTCAAAGGCAAGGGAAAGCTCTCCCTTAGACGTCACAAGAGCATGCCGGCATGCGATAGGTATACAGAGCTTCTGCCTTTGCGTCCTCAGTCACCAGCTTTGCCTATGCCCCCTCCTTCGCCTGTGGAGGTACGCTCACTCGGTGGGCATGACATTAGAACAGACTTACCCAGTCAGCCAGAGGCCCCTGGCCCAAGTACCATCGTGGAGTCACCAGTAGACCACAAGTTCAAGCCATTCACGCTTACACTCTGTGTAGAGGACGACAAGAGGGAAGACCAGAGAGTCCTCTTCCTCCAAGAAGGATATGAGTCACCACAACACTTTGAAGGAACAATCCTGTGGACAGGGCACTACTTCCTCGCCGTCCTCCCTGGACGATCCAAGATCGCAGCATACCCAATACACCACGTAGCAGGTGCCTGGTATGAAGTTGCATATGACAACAAGACTAACAAACACTTCGCTTATGTGAACACCAAGATGTGCTTCCCATTACTAGGGGAACCACAAGACCCACAAGATCTAGGGGACGACACTACTGCCTTCACTAGTGATATTGGAGAAGCGCTAGAAGGCGCAGCACGACAAGAAGTCAGGGACCCAAGCCCAATCGAAGAGGAATGGGACACGGTACAAGTTATGAGCACCTACACCATTGCCCCAGCATGCTACACCCTCACCATGGGCCAGACGTACGCAGACATTGCCAGAATCAACCCACAAGCCCCAGCAGAGCCCAGGCCTGATCCACCACCCAGAGAAGGCAGAGGACTGCCCAGAGGAGGTGGAGGACCACCCAGAGGAGGCAGAGGACCACCAGGAGGAGGAGGAGGCCACCCAGGAGGAGGACCACCTGGAGCAGGACTGCCGGGAGGAGGGGATCCTGGATTCCCAGGATTCGACCTCGGTGCTCTGATTGACCAAGGTGCAGATGCAAAATTGATTGGACAACCCCCTGACTACTTCAGAGGAGGAGAAGGGGGACGGAAGATCGCTGCACAATGGATGCTGGAACTTGAGAACTATCACTTTTTGAACAGAAGATCCGCGGCGATCGCCCAAGGAGACAACCACGTCTCTCATGCCCTCACCCTCATCCGAGGACCCGAAGTCGATGGATGGGTGCGCCAACGCATGAAGTGGCTCCAGCAACTCTCCAGAGGCGTAATACAAGACGATGACCCCTGGGAGTCCTTTAAAAACAGATTCCTCATCGACTTTGCAGACATTTCAGCCCCACAGAAGGCACAACAAGAGCTCATGGCGATCAGAATGAGCCCACAAGAGGGCATCGATAGCTACATCGTCCGATTTGAAGAACTCACAGAAAAAGGACGCCTCGAACCCAGCAACCCAGTGGTTGTCTGGTACTTCTGGAAAGGACTCACTCTGGGACTCCTCAGGGCTTGCCTCAGGGAAAGGCCTATCCCAATGACTTGGGAAGATTGGAAGCATGCTGCACGCACCAACCATGTCCATTGGCAGATTGAGCAGGGCATCCTTGCCCAGCAGAAACAACAGAACCCCTTCATAGGTGCCCAGCGACCGTGTGCCCCCTTCCAGTTCCCAACGTGAGGCCCCCGCCCTCAACAGCAATGCCCCCAGCAGCAACTCCACCCAAGCCAAATGGGCCCAGTTCCCATGGAGGTGGACCGCATCAGGGTCATGCTCAGCGACTCTGAGAAGGCGCACCTCCAGAAAGAAGGATGCTGCTACCAATGCAAGAAACAAGGCCACCTCGCACACCAATGCCCACAGAGGAGGGCCAAGGGAAACTTCCCTCGCACCGCCAAGGCGCAAGCAACACAGGAATACGAAGAAGGGGACCCAGGGGACACTGCCGCACCAGCGACTCCCCCATCAGGAGCGATGCCCCCAGAAGAGATCCTTAAAGCAATGGCCACCCTCAGCGACAAGCAGTATGATAAGATGGGTCAGATGTGGGAGACTCAGGGTTTTCAAGGCGCCTGAATACATCGGCCAGTATTCGGGCAATGTTCTGTCATGATGTGTACCTACCAAGAATCAAATCGTTGTGTATCCCAGCTCAGTTACACACCTCAATGGCCAAGGCCAAGCTCCCTGTCTTTGTAGACAGTGGGGCAACAGAAAACTTTGTCAGCCCGACATTCATCAACAGAAACAAGATCGCCACGCTACCCCTCAAGCGCCCCCGAAAGCTGCGAAATGCAGATGGAAGCAAGAACAGCATTGGGGAACTCACTAAATATACAGAACTCGAAGTCGTCACTGGCAAAAAGAGCCACATCCACCGCTTCTACATCACAGAGCTTGGGGGAGATGACCTCATACTAGGCTACCCCTGGCTCGCTGCAGTTAACCCACACATTGACTGGACAAAGGGGACCATTAACCAAGACATCGCCCTCTGCACACCAGAAGCATCACTACTCCAGCCCACACCACCAGTACGAGTCGCAGGGCTGCAAGTCAACATCCCCTCATGCCAGCCTCTCCTGGAACCAGGAGACGAGCTCATCATGCACCTCTGTAAAAACACTGTCTCCCAACACATTGCAGAAGAAGCACAGCCAAAAGAGAAGAAGACATGGGACCAGATAGTGCCAGTCCACTACCACCGCTTCAGCAAAGTCTTCAGCGAGCAAGCAGCACAGTGCTTCCCAGAATCACGCACATGGGACCATGCCATTGACCTAAAACCAGATGCACCAGACACCATGGATTGCAAAATTTACCCACTTAACCCCCGAGAACAAGTGGCACAACAAGAATTCGTCAAAGAGAATGAAAACCTCAGCCTGATACGCCCCTCGGACACCAGGTACGGTTTCCCAGTCTTCTACATCAAGAAGAAGAATGGAGACCTGCGCCTGGTCATTGATTATCGCAAACTGAATGCTGTCACGATCTGCAACCGCTACCCACTACCACTGATCCCAGAACTCATCGACCAAGTCAGAGGGCACACCCTATTCATGAAGATGGACATCAGATGGGGTTACAACAACATCCGCATATGCGAAGGGGACCAATGGAAAGCAGCGTTCAAAACAAACCTGGGCCTGTTCGAGCCAATGGTTATGTTCTTCAGTCTCACCAACTCCCCAGCAACCTTCCAGACCATGATGAATCAAATCTTCAAAGAGCTCATCGACGGTGGCTACGTCACAGTGTACATGGATGACATCCTCATGCACACACCGCTGAACTACCCCCTATACCACTGCATCACTGCCCAGGTCCTCGAGATCCTCCTTAAACACGATCTCTACCTGCGACCGGAGAAATGCCTATTTGAAGCCACCACAGTTGAATACTTAGGCGTCATATTGGAGGAAGACCGCCTCAGGATGGACCCCATCAAAGTCAAAGCGATCATGACATGGCCAACCCCACGGAATGTCTGGGACATCTGCACATTCATAGGATTCTGCCTCTTCTACTGGCATTGGATCCCCAAGTTCAGTGAAATTGCACGCCCCATGAATGAACTGACACACAAAGACACCCTGTGGGAGTGGACAACAGAGCAACAAGCTGCCTTCAATGAACTAAAGAACTGAGTAGCCTCTGCACCAGTCCTTAGACAACCAGATTTTGCCAAACCATTCTATGTTGACACAGACGCATCACAACACGCACTGGGAGCAGTCCTGCAACAACAAGACAAACAGGGACACCTCCACCCCATCGCGTTCCACTCCAAAACCTTTGATGCCACACAGCGTAACTGGGACGTCGCTAACCAGGAAGCCTTCGCAGTATTGGACACACTACGCACATGGAGGGCCTACCTGGCAGGAAGCATGCACAAGGTCATTGTGCATATGGACCATTGCAATCTGCAATACTTCCTGCGTCCTCAAAACCTCAACCACCGTCAAGCAAGGTGGTCACCAGAACTCCAGGAATATGATTACCAACTTGTGCATGTCCCAGGCAAGCAACACATCCCTGCGGACTTCCTATCACGCCCCCCAGGAGAGAAGGGAGAGCATGACAACGAAAACATCACCCTGTTCCCACCAGAACGTGTTGCCACCATACAGTTCGCCCCCTTCCCTCAAGACCTCATAGAACGAAGGAAAATCCTTCAGTGCTACCACGACCACCCCCTTGCGGGGCACCCAGGCAGTAAGAACACCACCGCACTCCTACAATGGCACTACGAAGGAGGGAAAGAGCTCGAGCATTTCACCAAGGAGTACGTGCAAGGATGCGCTAAATGCCAAGAGACCAAAGCATGCACTACCCGATCTAAGGCAGCCCTCTTTGTCACAGGCCAAGGCATGGTGTAGGAACAAAAAGTGGCAGGTTTCCTTTTACTTTAGAAGACTGATATTCCAATACAGGGTGCGTCACACACACACCACTTCCGGCCCAGAGTCATGGACAGAACGGGCAGTGGTGTGATGTGACGTCACCCTGTCACCCCTTGACCCACTTCCACCACCTACTGGCTATTAGCTCACATCGTTTACACGTACTCAGTTTCACATGCCTCCTTACGAGTTCAGAGTTTGTCAGGGACTGCGGGACCCACATGGGTCCGAGAATGTATAAATAGGAATGGAAACTGGGGACTTATTCCTCAGTTTCGGCTTGGTTTCATCTCAAATCACTGTACTCTGACCCTCGTGACTTTATCTTGCTGATAAAGTCACAATATACTTAATTTGTCTTTGCGCTCTCATCTGAGTCCGATCTAAGACTTCACAAGCTCGAGTCCAGTTGTACTTGTGTTCCTCAAGACTGCGATCTTATCTACTTCAAGATCGATCTCTCTTACTTCAAGATCTCTCTCCTCATTCTCCTGATCCTCATCTATCTCGTGATAGTGTGGATCACCTGCTATCTTATCGCACTTAAGAACTTGGGGCATTACCCAGGTTGAGTTGAGTGAGACGCAGATACCAGAAAGCCTCATCAAGGCCCGCAGGCCCCAGTGAGCCTTAACACTCTTCCTAATCGATGTCCCCGCAGAGGAAGGGCCCTTTCAGAGCATCTCTATGGACCTAATCACGGATCTCCCCCCTTCGGCAGGACACAATGCAATCCTCACCATTGTTGACCAAGGCTGCTCCAAAGCAGCACGCTTCCTCCCCTGCTCAACCACCATCACTGGGGAAGGAGTGGCCACACTCTACTTTCGCCACATTCTACCATGGTTCGGACTACCCAGGCGAATTATCTCGGACCGAGACCCTAGATTCACATCGCACTTCGCATGTGCACTGGCCAGAAGCATACATGCCAAACAGAACATCAGCACGGCCTTCCACCCCAGAACTGATGAACAAAGCGAACACGCCAATCAACAAGTAGAACAATACCTGCGCCTTTGGGTCCCAGACCAACAGGACCAATGGGCGTATTACCTCCCCATGGCGGAGTTTGTGTACAACTCCTGGCCGCATGATCACACCAAACTCACAGCACATGAACTCCTCTTTGGCTACCAGCCTCTGTGCACCATTGATAATGACCCCACACACCCACCAGCAGTGCAAGACTGCCTCACACATGTCATAGATGCCAGGAAGTGTGCACAGAGACTCCTGAATATGCCACCAAAGACAGTAGTACCCCGGTTTCAGAAGAATCAAAAGGTCTGGCTAGAAGGACACCACATCAAAACCTATTATCCCTCAAGTAAGCTAGCACCCAAGCGCTTTGGACCATTTATCATCACATCAGTCATCTCCCCTGTCGCTTACCAACTACAATTACCACCATCATGGACTGTTACGCTCCCGCTTCACTGTATGCTTCATCTCTTTTCATTCTTACTACCTACTGCCCCCCTGCGCTTCGCCTATGGACTGCCGGGCCCCTATGGCCTGTGACTCCGCCTATGCCTTCCTGTCTCGCTCTGTACAGCTACCACACGGCCTGACAGGCCGTTGGGTCCGACGTGCATCCACTAGTGCTACATTTGCATGCCTCTGCACATGCGCTGCCTTGGCACCTACTGACTCACACTATACAATGACTCCAGATGACTGTGTACTAGTAGCGGTGTCCTAGGGGCACCATGACTCGTTCTGACTCCCTATGAGTCACATCTTCATGTACTTATATTGCCCAGTTCACCTAGGACAGACCTTAAGTCTGTTCTCTTGTAATCTCAGTTCGTGAACGGTCCCCTCCCTTCACTTGTGAACCACAGTTCCTCTGGTCGATTGCCAGACTTCACTCGCCCCTTGTAGAGCTCTAGTGCATGCTCAAAGCCAAGGGAAAGCTCTCTCTTAGACGTCACAAGAGTACACCTGCGTGCGACAGGTATACAGACCTCTTACCTTCGAGGCCTCAGTCACCAGCATCGCCTACGCCCCCTCCTTCCCCTGTGGAGGTACACTCACTCAGTGGGCGTGACATTAGAACAGACTTACCCAGTCAGCCAGAGGCCCCTGGCCCGAGTACCATCATGGAGTCACCAGTAGACCACAAGTTCAAGCTGTTCACAATCACACTCTGTGTGGAGGACGATAAGAAGGAAGACCAGCGAGTCCTCTTCCTCCAAGAAGGAGATGAGTCACCACTGCACTTTGAAGGAATAATCCCGTGGACAGGGCACTACTTCCTCGCCATCCTCCCAGGACAGTCCAAGATCGCAGCATACCCAATACACCACGTAGCAGGTGCCTGGTACGAAGTTGCATACGACAACAAGACTAACAAACACTTCGCTTACGCGAATGCCAAGACACACTTCCCATTACTAGGGGAACCACAAGACCCAGAAAACCCAGAGGACAACACTACTGCCTTTACATCAGCGGTAGGAGGAGCGCTAGAAGGTGCAGCATGCCAAGAAGTTAGGGACCCAAGCCCAATTGAAGAAGAAGTAGACCCAGTACAAGTCATGAGCACCCACACCATTGCCCCACCGCGTTTTGCCCTTGCAGTTGGCCAGATGTACGTGGACATCGCCAGAGTTAATCCATTCGCCCCAGCAGAGCCCCGCACTGATCCACCTCGCGGAGGAGGTGGAGGACTGCCAGCAGGAGGTGGAGGACCACCAGGAGGAGGCGGAGGACCACCAGGAGGAGGTGGAGGCTACCCAGGAGGAGGACCACTTGGAGTAGGACCACCTGGGGGAGAACCACCTGGATTCCCAGGATTTGACCTCGATGCCCCAGCCCCACGAGGTGCAGATGCAAAGTTAGTGGGCCAACCCCCAGAACCTTTCAGAGGCAGCGAAGAAGGATGGAAGATGGCCCGGCAATGGATGCTGGAGCTCAAGAACTACCACTTTCTGAACAGAAGGTCCGCAGCGATCGCACAAGAGGACAACCGCGTCGCACATGCCCTCACCCTCATCAAGGGACCACACGTGGATGGCTGGGCATGCCAACGCATGAAATGGCTACAGCAAGTCTCCAGGGGCACCATACAAGACAACCATCCGTGGGACTCCTTCAAAACCAGATTCCTCCTTGACTATGCGGACATCTTAGCCCCCCAGAAAGCACAACAAGAGCTCATGGGAATCAGGATGAGCCCACAAGAAGGCATCGATAGCTACATCGTCAGGTTCGAAGAGCTTGCAGAAAGAGGAAACCTCGAACCAAACAACCCCGCGGTGGTCTGGTACTTCTGGAAGGGCCTCAATCCCGGACTCCTCAGGGCCTGCCTCAAAGAAAGGCCTGTCCCTATGACATGGGAAGAATGGAAGCATGCTGCACGCACCAATCATGTCCATTGGCAGATCGAGCAAGATATCCTCGCCCAACAGAGGCAGCAGAACCCCTTGACAGGAGCCCAGCGGACTTCTCGCCCCTTCCTTCCCTTCCTTGCGCAAGGCCCTCGCCCCCAGCAACAGATGCAGTGCCACCAGCAGCTGCTTCATCCAAGCCAGATAGGACCAGTTCCTATGAAAGTAGATCGCCTCAGGGCCATGCTCAGTGACTCAGAGAAGGCCTGCCTCCAGAAAGAGGGACGCTGCTACCAGTGCAAGAAACAAGGCCATCTTGCTCGACAATGCCCACAAAGGAAGGGCAAAGGAAGCTTCCCTCGCGCCACAAAGGCACAGGTAACACAAGAGTATGAAGAAGAGGACCCAGGAGACGCTGTCACATCAGTAACCTCTGCCCCACCAGGAGTAATGGCTCCAGAGGAAATCCTCAAAGCGATGGCCGCCCTCAGCGATGAGCAGTACGATAAGATGGGTCAGATGTGGGAGACTCAGGGTTTTCAAAGTGCCTGAATACATCGGCCAGTATTCGGGCAATGTTCTGTCATGATGTGTACCTACCAAGAATCAAATCGTTGCATATCCCAGCTCAGTTACACACCTCGACTGCTACGGCCGAGCTCCCTGTCTTCATCGACAGTGGGGCAACAGAAAACTTCGTCAGCCCAACATTCATTAGAAGGAACAAAATCGCCACACTACCTCTCAAACACCCCAGGAAGCTACGGAACGCAGATGGGAGCAAGAGCAGCATCGGGGAACTCACCAGGTTCACTGAACTCAAAATAGTCACTGGCAAAAAGAGCCACATCCATTGCTTTTATATCGCAGAACTGGGAGGAGACGACCTTATACTAGGCTACCCATGGCTCGCATCGGTCAACCCCCACATCGACTGGACGAAGGGCACCATTGACCAAGACATTGCCCTCCGCACACCAGAAGCGTCACTACTCCAACCCACACCTCCAGTGCGGGTCACGGGACTGCAGGTCAACATCCCCTCATTCCAACCCCTCCTAGAACCAGGAGATGAACTCATCATGCGTCTCTGCAAGACCACCGTCTCCCAACGCATCACTGAGGAGGCGCAGCCAAAGGAGAAAAGGACATGGGACCAGATAGTACCAGCTCACTACCACCGTTTCAGGAAGGTCTTCAGTGAACAAGCAGCGCAGCGCTTCCCAGAATCACGACCCTGGGATCATGCCATTGACCTCAAACCTGACGCTCCAGACACCATGGACTGCAAGATCTACCCGCTCAACCCTAGGGAACAGGCCGCACAACGAGAATTCATCAAGGAGAATGAGGACCTCGGCTTGATCTGCCCCTCAGACTCCAGGTATGGTTTCCCAGTCTTCTATGTCAAGAAAAAGAATGGGGACCTACGCCTGGTCATCAACTATTGAAAGCTAAACGCCATCACCATTCGCAATCGCTACCCACTGCCACTGATCCCAGAACTAATCGACTGGGTGAGGGGGCATGCACTATTCACGAAGATGGACATCAGATGGGGCTATAACAACATTCACATACATGAAGGAGATCAATGGAAGGCAGCCTTCAAGACAAATTTGGGACTGTTTGAACCAATGGTCATGTTCTTTGGTCTCACCAACTCTCCGGCGACCTTCCAGACCATGATGAATCAGATTTTCAAGGAACTCATCGATGGCAGATACGTTACAGTGTACATGGATGATATCCTTGTACACACACCCCTAGACTATCCCCTTCACCGCCACATCACCGCCCAGGTGCTAGAGATACTCCTCACGCATGACCTCTACCTGCGCCCAGAGAAATGCCTGTTTGAGGCCACAGTGGTGGAATATCTAGGCGTCATCCTGGAGAAGGATTGCCTTAAGATGGACCCCATCAAAGTCAAAGTGATCCTGACATGGCCCACTCCAAGGAACGTCCGAGATGTCCATGCGTTTATAGGATTCTGCCTCTTCTATCGATGCTGGATCCCCAAGTTCAGTGAAATTGCACGCCCCATGAATGAGCTTACACACAAGTAGTGTATGGCAGGGGTAACCCTGGGGTATTTTTTTGCTACCCTTACCCCTACCCTTGAAAACCCTTACCCTTAAGTAGGGGTAAGGGTTTTGGAGGGTAAGGGTAAGGGTAGAGCAAGGGTTTAGGGTACCCCAGGGTATGGGGGGTATGATGCAAGGGTTTACTTGATATAGTGTTTCTCTGTTATCTACACAATATTTTCAAGGGTTATTTATTATACTGGTATTTGTTATGATCTGGACTGCTTACCCTTACTTTTTCCATTGCCCTGTACCCTTATCCTCTGCCCTGCCACCTTTGGGCAGCTCTATGCTTACTGACCACTTGCTGTGATGCCCTGTGCCCTGTACCATGACACGTCCCCTCTACCCTACCCTGTGCCCATACCAGTGACCTCATTACTTACCATGACGCACTCTTACCTACCCTTGACCCTGCTAAGTACTTATAGCGCATCGTCTCATCTCTATGTACCTCAGACTCGACTTCTTGAGCAATCAAGCTAGTTCTACCCATTCTGAAGCTCGAGTTCCTCCTGGGGACTTCCCTAGTACAACCTCAAGGCTTCACTGCTTCTCTAGGCATGGGAGTGATAGGACTCTTTGTTCTAACCACTCCTTTGCCTTGACAAGTTGCCCCCTTTCTCTCTGGGCTCAGCAGGTACTGGTTAACTCAACCAAGTAACTGTTTAGACCAGAAGAACTGTCCTTTCGCACTTGTGCATTGCCTGCACTCGTGCACTTGTGAACCACACTTTGCCTGCATGTTCCAGGCCCTCCAGAGTCTCTCAGAAGCCTAGGCTTGGGCTAGACCAAGCCAAGACACCACCAGACACACACATCGTGCAGTAGGCCACGCTTGAGCCTAACAGTATTGAACACTTTCTATTACACCCAAATTCTATGTGTTTCAATGTTACGCTCAGCCTTGGGCATTCTAAGCGACTTGCTTATCGGTGACTTGGTTCAGCCCAAGTCCTGCTTTGTGGTAGTGCTGCGTGCACTGTGGACGTTTGGATAAGGTTCTTCTCTTGTTTGCAATGGCACAAGACGTAGGCCAACAGAGGTGCACTAATGCACAAGTGGCGCAAGCACAAGTGAGTGCACAAGCGCAAGGGGTTCAAGACCAAAGGTTCCCTGAATACAAGGGAGGAGAAGGAGGGATAGAGCAAGGAGCGGAGTGTACTGGTGGTCTTTGAAGGTCTGTTCTGGTTTGTTCTATCCTTGGGGTGCTTCCCACTGCAGGGATTCCAAGGGTCAAGTAGGCTGTATATCCAAGAGGTCGAGTCTGTCTGCTACATGACAGAAATGTGTACTACTTTATAGTAAACCAGTCAGGCCCCTATTAAGAGGGACGCGTAAGTGTCAGGGCATAGGGCCCATGTCGTCATAAGGATCCAGAGCACACGCCATAAGGGCGCGGCAGCGTTCTAGTTCAATCTGATGGACGCGCGTACAGTATGATGTCAAGGGTCAGTCCAGATGTCCAATCAGCTAAGAGTCCGTTATCATAAGGACGCGCGGCCTGTATCCACGCCGGAACACGTCTGCACTCCACCCTAGGACCTAGGGAACACGCCTTCAGCGTGCTGTGATGTGCCGAGGTGATGTGCTGCACGCCTGCACCTGCAGGTGCCATGTGGGTACCACAACCATGCGCTCGTAGCATGAGGCTAGGAGCTCCTTCCTAATCAGTCCAAATCAATGTCCATACCAATGTCCGTAGTGTAGCCAGTCTGCATTCAATGTAGGGCCTCCCAGGGAGGTCCTGATTCCATCCTTGTCTTGTCAGGTAACCAGCTGCAAGTCCCAGAGACTGCATAATGGCTGGGTCAGTGCGCAAAGGCAGCGTGATCGTAACATTCAATGTCAGTTGGTATCAAGATCAACCTGTTACACATGAGTCCCTTAAGAATTGGAACTCAATGCAATGGGGTTTCCCCTAGGTGTGCCCATAAAAGTGAGAAAGGGAAAGAATTGCAACACTTTCTAACTTTTAACATTCAATAACCCTTGTATCTGGGGTAAGGGTATGTGAAGGGTATGAAGGTTCAAACCCTTATACCCTTCTTAAGGGTAAGGGTTTGTGAAGGGTTTGAGAGTTCATACCCTTACCCTTACCCTCACATACCCTTGGCCCAAACCCCCAGGGTTTGTTAAACCCTTGCCATTCACTAATTATGGGGACACTGACTCAATATTCACTGTGTGTAGATATCAGTTAGGCTGACAGCCCAACCAATATTTGCTGAAGGTCAGGTCGGGTTATGTGGACACTGACTGAATATTCACTATGTGTAGATATAGGGTAGGCTGACATCCCAACCAATATTGGTTGAAGGTCTTGTCAGATTATGTGAACACTGACTCAATATTTACTGTGTGTAGATATCAGTTAAGCTGACATCCGAACCAATATTTGTTGAAGGTCTTGTTGGATTAGGCAGACACTGATTGAATATTCACTGGCTGTAGATCTAGGGTAGGCTCACATCCCAACCAATATTGGCTGAAGGTCTGGTCAAGGTTAGGTGAACACTGACTGAATATTTACTGGATGTAGATATTTATTAAGGTGACATCCCAACCAATATTGACTGATGGTCCACTCAGATTAGGCGGACAGTCACTAAATGTCCACAGGGTGTAGATATAGGGTATGCTGACATCCAAACCAATATTTCTTGACAGTTTGGTTGGCTTGGCACTTATCATATATGCTGTTAGTGTGGTCAGCTCTGGCGGACACATACCAGATATTCAAGCATAGGATGAATTAGTCCGCCTGATGAGCCAACCAATATTCCATGTCCATTTGATTGGCTTAGGCAAACATATGTTAAATATTTAGTGACTGTTAATACTAGTCCACCTGACAGCTGAGCCAATATTCTGCGTACATGTGGTCGGATTAGGCAGACACATACTAAATATTCAATGCGCATATGCAGTTTCCCACCTGACTGACAAATCAACATTCCATGTTATTTTAGTCAGATCTGGCAGACACATGCCAGATACCACATATTACCCATCATCAGACATGATCCGCAAATCCACAAACAAGTTGTTATGTATCAGATTTCTTGCATTATTTCTAAATGCAATAAATAAAGCTTATTCCAACTACATGCTACCCTGAATCTGATGTATATTGTCTTGTATGTGATTGTGTGTGAGGAGTTTATGGCAATAATTGCAAATTGTTGATTTCCGACTCTGGCTCATCATGGGTCTAGGCATTTGATTCCCACAGATCACTATCTGCAATTTCACACAGTGAAGCCAAGTTCATCAAGTCCATTCGAGTTCTTAATGTATTTTGTACAAAATGTGCTAATTTGTCATTGCTACGAGATTTAATGAAAGAAATATACTTCTTTCACCCCTGCTGCTGTCACCACCACCGCTGCCACCGCCACTGCCGCTGCTGCCATCGCTGTATTGGTGCAGCTGCTGCCCCCGCCATTCCATTGCTGCAGCTGCTATCACTGTCATTGTTGTGCATGCGCTCACGTCACCGTGTGCCAAGGTCCACCATTATTGATTATATAGTTTAGTTAGCCATTGTATTGACGTGTGTATGTCTAATGAATGCACGCACGAGTCCGAGGAAATAGCACATGATGGGTCTGATCTGGGGCACATGCTGGCACAATTGCCTGAGCTAGTCTGTCAAGAACTGAGAGGGAAATGTTTCCATGCTGTATTTGCAAGTAGCAATAGTGTATCTAAAAGAAAAAAAGAAAAAACATGTCCACGTTTGCTTTGAAATATACATGACGCATGATCCATCACTCCATCGAATCATGCAACTCCTGTACCCTCCTTGCAAGGGTGGTAAGATCCTGTGCAAAAAGTTTGAGCAACTCTTTTGTGTCCTTCTTCTGATCTGTCTTAGCAACACGTGTGGACCTGTGTGTTGGCTTTGGGGGGGTGGTGATGATCACGCCATCAAATCGCACACTTGATGATGTGCTTGTGGTGGTTCGTGCATGCTTTCTGAGAGACTGGGTGGAAGTGCTGCCCTCATCATCCACTTTGTCAGCAGTCAGGGCTGGTGTCACAGCTATGAGGGGCCATGGCTTGAAGTGAGCATGTGATCGTGTGAACGCTTAGCTAAGGCCGAGATGCCTGAGCACTTGGTTCCGGTAGGTCGACCTTAAGTCTTTGTTTGGATGCTTTGCCAAAGTCTGGTAGTTCACGTGACCGTGTGAACTACTTCTATAATAGGAAGGTGTCGCTTATATAAGCCGACACGTCCTCTCCTAAGTCTGTGTGATCGCAAGTGTTATAGCACGCCTTGCCAAGCTTCGATATGCCTTATTAAGGTGGAGTGAGGATAGAGAAGAGAAGAGTGATCACACAAGGTTGTTCGCGATGAAGTTCAACTCGTATTGGAGACTAAGTTGAGACTGGGGCTTCCAGTGCTCAACTCCTACGCTATTTATACAGGGGAAGTGGCTGCTGATGAAGCGCACCACTCAGCACATCACTACTCGTCTCACAAATCGCATCACCAATCCATAGGGGATTGGTGATCAGTATAGTAAGCTAGTTACCAATGCTCACTCAGCATTGGTAACATGTCAGTCAGCGTATCAGTCAGCGCTTAGAAAGCGCGAGTCCATCACATGATGAGGCACATCACATGATGTAAGATCATGTGACACCAGTACCAGTACCAGTCCTAGGGGCGAAATACCGAGACGCACCAGACCAGGCCACAAACTGTAACAGCTGGGGTATTGATGGATGGGCATGCCTTGTGCTTGCGGGGTGCAGGAGGAGCCGGGGACTTCAGTTCCTCCTTCACCACCACCTTGTGAGCACAAGGGCGACCTATGATGAATGTGTCAGATTATAGATAGAGGGAAATGATTTACTTACCATTGCTGCAGCTTTTCTTTTGCTTGAAGCACAGGTCGCATGCATGGTTGACAGGGCCGACACATTTCACACCCTTCTGAGTGTAGAGGGTGCAAGGCTATCAAAGAAATGGTGTTAGAGAGATGCCTCAATAGAATAATCTACACTTACAGTCGGATGCGTGACCTGAGGAAGGCTTGTATGCACTTCTAGAACTGTCTGCCCCCTTGTACGCTTTTTGGTGGTCCCCTAGAAACAAACATGAGGCGGACATGATTAGAGAGTGGATGGATGACTCACTGCCTGTTGTTCCAGCATGGACTTGCTGCCATTGTTGTCATCATCATCGTCCTCATCATTCTCATCATCATTGTCATCACCAGTCTCGCCGGCAGCCTTCTGGGAGTCCAGGATGGCCTTCCTCTTTAATGTGAGCTCATGGACTGTGTCCTCAATTGCGTCCAACTCGCGCTGGTGCTTCTGTTGCTTGAGATCCTGCTCCTCAAGGCGGAGATGGGCCTCTTCCTCATGCTGTTGCTTGGCAGCAGCATCCGCTGCCTTCTGTTTCACAAGCTTCCCTTCAACATCGGTAACTGCTGCCACACACAGGTCATTGAGTGTGCGGAGGGTTTCTGGGTGCTCTGGCTGAGAATTGAGAGCACAGGCAAGTTTCCCCTATCGACAAAATTCAGTTAGTCATAGTAGAGGAGCTAAATGGTAAATGGACGCACAAAGTGTCCATCCATCTCCTTTCCCCACTCTGTGACCTCCATTTTGTCTAAGTGGCCATTGGATGACACCACCAGTTTATTCTGGTAGTGTGTGAAGATGTCTTGGCAGAAATCGAGATGTGCTGCTTTCAAATGATTGGCAAATTGTGCCAGTGCCTCTATTGGATTGGGGAAAGACATGACAATGAAGGGGAAAAGTGGTGAACCGGACGCGTGGTAACAGCATTTCACCTCGCCTCAATTCCGTTCCAATTCCCATGCTGTGGCTGATCCACATGCATGCGTAACTGCTGGAATATGTCCTTTACATAATTAGTATGCCCATTCCGATGGATGTGGAGCAGGTTAAGTAATTCTCAACCCTATGTACTGTAGCTTGGATGCCTGTGTAACCAGATACATGATAAACAGCTTTTGAAAATTTGTGGATTATAATGAATAATATATACAAATGCGGATAAGTGACGATCAAGTGTGCAACTGCATGGATGTGTTCAAAATCCAATTCTGTAGCTAGACTATATTGTCACGCCCACCAAGTGAGCATACCTCCACAGGCGAAGGAGGGGGCGTAGGCAATGCTGGTGACTGAGGCCTCGAAGGCAGAAGGTCTGTATACCTGTCACGCGCAGGTGTACTCTTATGATGTCTGAGAGAGAGCTTTCCCTTGCCTTTGAGCATACGCTAGGGCTCTACAAGGGGCGAGCGAAGTCTGGCAATCGACCAGAGGAACTTATGGTTCACAAGTGGAGCGAGGGGACCGTTCACAAGCTGAGATTACAAGAGAACAGACTTAAGGTCTGTCCTAGGCGAACTGGGCAATATAAGTACATGAGAGTGTGACTCATAGGGAGTCAGAACGAGTCATGGTGTCCCTAGGACACCGCTACTAGTACACAGTCATCTGGAGTCATTGTACAGTATGAGTCAGTAAGTGCCGAGGCAGCGCATGCGCAGAGGCGTGCAAATGTAGCACTAGTGGATGCGCGTCGGACCCATCGGCCCATCAGGCTGTGTGGCAAGCGTACAGAGCGAGATAGGAAGGCATAGGCAGAGTCATGGGCCGTAGGGGCCCAGCAGTCCATCGGCGAAGCGCAGAGAGTGGTAGGCAGTAAAAATGAAAAGAAATAAGGTGTACAGTGAAGCGGGAGCATAACATATATACTGTTACAATCGTGCTGCCTTTGCGCACTGACCCAACCATTACGCGGTCTCTGGGACTTGCAGCTGGTTACCTGACAAGACAAGGATGGAATCAGGACCTCCCTGGGAGGCCCTACATTGAGTGCAGACCAACTATGATACAGACATTGGTATGGACTTTGATTTGGACTGATTAGGAAGGAGCTCCTAGCCTCATGCTACGAGTGCATGGTTGTGGAACCCACATGGCACCTGCAGGTGCAGGCGTGCAGCACATCACCTCCGCACATCACAGCACGCTGAAGGCGTGTTCCCTAGGTCCTAGGGTGTAGTGCAGACGTGTTCCAGCGTGGATGCGGGCCGCGTGTCCTTACGATAACGGACTCTTAGCTGATTGGACATCTGGACTGACCCTTGACATCATACTGTACGCGCGTCCATCAGATTGAACTAGGACGCTGCCGCACCCTTATGGCGTGTGCTCTGGACCCTTATGACAACATGGGCCCTATGCCCTGACACTTACGCATCCCTCTTGATAGGGGCCTGACTGGTTTACTATAAGTAGTACGCATTTCTGTCATGTAGCAGACAGACTCGACCTCTTCAATAATACAGCCTACTGAACCTTGGAATCCCTGCAGTGGGAAGCACCCCAAGGATAGAACGAACCAGAACAGACCTTCAAGGACCACCAGTACACTCCGCTCATTGCTCTATCACTCCTTCTCCTCCCTTGTATTCAGGGAACCTTGATCTTGAACACCTTTGCGCTTGTGCACTACCTTGTGCTTGCACCACTTGTGCATTAGTGCACCTCTGTTGGCCTACGTCTTGTGCCATTGCCAAACAAGAGAAGAACCTCATACAAATGTCCACAGTGCACACAGCACTACTACGAAGCAGGACTTGGGCTGAACCAAGTCACCGATAAGCAAGTCGCTTAGAACGCCCAAGGCTGAGCGTAACATATACTGTCAAATAAGTGTTCTGATGGTGGCAGTGGCGCAAGTTGGAATCAAATCCTACTACACTTCTTTGCTGGGCCTGCTGCTCCTTCACTCAGGATGCCGCTGCATTTTGCCCTTTGCCTATGAAAATCTGTGTTAATTCCACAAATGAAGAAATAAATTTGACTTACAGGTCTGGATGCTCCAGAATGGCATTAAAAATATGCTCTACACATTTAACATTTGCTTTCCAAGTGGATCCTGTGCCTGAACATTCTGCCTGCCAATGGAGGCATAGTAAAAGTCTGATGGTACCTGTCTTTCCCGGGTGGCACCATACTTGGGTCATCACCGTGCCCCCAGCATCGAACACTGATTGTAGCAGTTTAGTGAGGTAGCCTGTGAGCACTTGTCTGAACAAGGGAGATGGAGCGTTAGCATTGGTCTTCATTATTTTCGCTATCATCCACTCCTTCCATTCCTTGGGAATGGACAAAGCCTGGATCTCGTCAATTGTGAGATCTGTCCAACTGAACTTAGATGCACATGCTTCAGTATGAAGCCACAGAGCAGCAAGGGCCTGCCACTCTGGTCCCAAGCTGACCCAATCTGCACCTGCAAGCCCAACCTCCTCATGGAAAGGCTGCAGAGCAGGTGGGACGCTGGAAAGTCCATGGTGACTTGAGGCAATATTTAGATGTGCAACCTACGGAATAGTACACACATACATACTGCTTGTGTAATATGGAATCAAAAGGCGCCCTGGCCTTTGGATCTGGTAATGTCTGTCCGATATCCTTCACTCCAATGAAATCATTGTCAATAATGATAATTATGTTTCAACTCACAGCGTCAGAGGTCCCACCCATTGATGATCACTTTTCTGGCGGTTGCAGGTGTGGATGGCCTGCCTTGATGTCCTTAATCCTGAGCAAACAGTTAGAGATGATTGTTCAATGATAGAAAATAACAATGAGACATACACATGGGTGTAGCCAGAGATGAGGTCCTCAATGTTAAGACTTAGCTTCTCATATTCTGAAAATGAATATGGGCTGTTTAGAATGTAGTCTGGAACTTGCATGTACTGGTCTAGGAACTGCACCACCCAGAGGCCTCTGAATGCGAGTCCGAAGCTTAGGATGACCAACTCTACTTGCTCATATGACACAAGTAGGTTTCCATCTGCTGTGATTGGGTCTATCAAGGTCCAGTCACTGAAGGTGGAAAGGGAAGATGATGACATGGTGTTGTAAAATTCATTGGACAAGTATCTGCCCATCGATTCCCAGGATGCCCATGGTGGTGGTGATCCTTCCAAAAGGTCTCCATCCTTGTGGAGGGATCAACTACCGAAACTCTACACAGCATAACACTCACCTTCGCAGTATGAAGCAAGACTATCAATCTCTGATAGTTGAGGTTGTCGGAAAGAGACATAAGAAATGCAAGGCAGGATTTGCATGTGAGAGCTGCACTGGAGGGAGTTGGCAGCAAGAGAGGGCCATCATTTGCCACACATGGTGTGCTAGTTGAGGAAGTGCCGCCAGTGCTGGGGACAGAGTCGTGGGCAGGATCATCAGGGGGGTTACCTACATTCTGGTTACCATCTATCTCTCTGTCCAACTTGTCCGCAGTGTTGGACCCATCAAGTTCAATATATCGTGCCTTCTCCTTGCATTTGCACCATGTTAACATAAACGCCAGAATAGATGCATGTGTGGTGGGTGACTTGTTGGAGCTGTCCTTAAGCACCAATGGACATTTACCCTGGTTCTATAATTGGAGCCAGTACCTGAGCCAGTCATTGACACCATCGGACTTCATGTGTGAGGGGTCCTGAAGGGGGTGGTCCATATCAGGTCGTGACCGCTCAGAAAGATGATGATGTGGGTTTTCAGTGATGTTGGTCCAGGGAATGCATCCAGTCAAGTTGTAGAATTCTGTTGTGATATGTTCATCAAATGAATAATAGACTGTGAATATTGCATACTTCTCGTAGCAGCCATGAACTGTCTCAAGACAGCTTTTTGATGATGAAGTTGGAGTTCAAGAACTTTGTCAGGTAGTTGGGGATAGCCATCATTGTTGAACTCCAGCAGCTCATGGCTGTCCACTTCTTCAGCAGCCTCTAATGAAAGGAGTGTGTTAGCAGAGAGGGGGCCACCAAATAATCGCGCACCTAGGTTAAATTCTTTCCACATATCGGCGATGTTGTTTTTGCCTTTATTATACTCTGGCTGAGATTCAAAGAAGTTCAGACCGTCTGTTTCATATCTATATAGTGGTTAACATAGACACATAACCAAATTATAAGACATTCATACCATCCATATGTCTGGTCTCCATCTTCTGTCAGAAATGCAATGAATGCGATGAAGACAGCACCAGTCTGATCCTTCATATTCTTAAAGAACCATGCAACTTCTGTCAGAATCGCCTTTGAGAGTCTTCATGGGAAATGTTAATAGGTTATGGCTGAGTGTATAAATCACATACTTTAGTTGGACATGTTCTGGGAGTGGTTTGGTGTTCCACTCTACTGCAAGGTCCGCACATTTCTTCTTTTGCTGATCGGTGAGGGACTCGAATATGTTGGACAGCACGGCACGATACTTTCCGATATCTTTTTCCCCATTCTCAGAAAGCCTCTTTTGCTCATTGGAAATCTGCTCTGCAAATATGTGGCTACACACAGACTTGGCAGTCCATGTCCGACATGAAGTTGGGTGGCCACGTCTATCGGACTTTCCTGGCCTCTCCCCTTTGGCATGATCCACCACACAGTTGCCAAACCATACTCGGAC
>QLOS01003089.1:0-25296 GCA_003313725.1 Russula sp. MG48 | reverse complement strand
CGTTTCGCTCCCAGCATCCTCAGACCCGGATCGCACTACGCGCATCCCACTCCCCACGCTCCGGCAGATATCGGCAGCACCTACTCGATGACTGAGCGCCAGAATAAATCTGCGGTTTAAGATATTATGTATTCGTGTCATAAGTAGTCAGAGTTCTGTTACGTACTAGTACTGCCGTGGTACTACGGACAACGCGACGGGTTTTCATGGGATTTACAAACGCGGCCTTGAGGTCATGCTCATGCAGCGCACAACGCAGGAAAAACTCGTACACACATAGCACAACATCTTAACCACGCCCCGAGCACTGTACTGTGGCAGGCGGGACAAGCCATACAGCGTGAACCAATCTTGCGTTTTTGGCCTTCTCGCTATAGTACCGCACCTACAGTGCACTGGCAGTGGCCTGTTTTACTATGTGTGTTTCCCTAACTTCCAGCTCGAGCCGTCACCACCTGTACAGGGTCTGCCATCACCCCAGGGTCATCGATCGACTCAGCCGAGAGGGAAGCAAGTCATAAGTTCGACACCTGTTCAACAGGATGGAACGGATATGGGTGACTGGGTTGAGAAGCGCTAGTACGGTAAAGCTCCTCAGAGCACCAGAAAGAATTCCTATATTCAGATTACGTCCGCTGCGTGGCAGCATATGTAAGTGAGGGGTGTGGAGTACAAACTATTGTCAGTGTCACGGATTCGGATGACGGGCTCAACACCACAGGGTACGGGACTATTGTCCATGTTCTCTGAGTCATTTCACGATCGTGGCCGTAAGAAGCTTCATGACACTGTCAATTGGTGTGCCTATCGCATAGACCAGTGAACAAAAACTACGCGGGTGAAGTTCGGTCCACTCACCAGGATTGATGCTTATGTTGCCTGGTTGAATCATGCCAGAAGTACTCTGCGGAGTAGTCTGGTATTTCTATACTTCAAACCGAGTGCGCCCTTTACAAAGCGTCACCGAATCACTGAACACAAAATAGTGCTGTCAGATCTGCCAATGGTGCGCGCGCGCGATCACAGCATGCCAAGAATGTAGCACATGAACATACGTTGCGGCTCTCGTAAAGGTTCTGCGGATATAAAAAGGGGTGGGCACCTCAAAAGCTAGGACAGAAAGCGACTTACTTCCTCCCCGGAAACGCTATTGAACATCGACACGATCAGTACCACCGACAAAGGGTTGAATAGACGCTTGCTGCGGACACAAGTAAAGGAACAAGCGCCAGTGTTGACATTAGGCGCCTTCATGCGGAACATCTGGAAATGGATGTCCCCGACGAGGCCCAGCACATCTCGATATCCGGATTCGCACTCATTTCGCAGCTCCATGGTCTGGTTCACCCAGCCATCCCCATCACAGAGGTTTGCTGCCTGCGGCTTGCCGCGATGGGTACCGAGGTACTCTGTTCCACTTGTTGCACAGCGTGTTCCAAATGGGGTAAAGCACAAAAAGGACCCCGGCCCACACGTTGTCAGCAATCAAACTCACAAACCGACCGCGTTGGCAAAGTGGACGAAGCTTACTTGACAGGAGAACCTGTTTCGCGCCAGGACAACTTGTAATGAGGGTGGATAGTCTAAAGAAAACAAAAGGCGAAATAGTTTTACATTGAAGGCCCTCGCCCACTAAATTTTGCAAGAGAAACACCACTGATCGTAGGGTTGATGAAGGGGACCACGGTGGGGGCAGGCTCAGGTTATAGTTAGGCTCGGGTGGGTTAAGCGCAGCTTGGATGTCCGCCAGAGTAGGGATGAGAGGAAACGTACACCATTAAAGGGAAGAGCGGGGCCAGAGTGTGTGTGATCAGATGAGGACCTTTAATTAAATGACTTCGGGTAACACCTGCATACTGTATACTGCTGTCGTGATATCATTTCGGTGCGAGGGGCCCCGGGCCCAGGTATGGATGAACTTGAAAGTGAGAAGGTATTGTACCGTAGAATGCCACAGAAACCGACCTTCTCTTGCCTCTCATGTACCGCAAATTTGAACGTAATGTTGGCCTGCCCTGTAGCGGGCGAAGGCAGCCCACTCAGTTGTCTTCTCTTCTGGTATCCTTTCAAGTTCGGCGGGCACACCTGCATACTAGGACGTGACTTGAATAGAGGGGACAGAGGTCACATGACGAGGAAGTCACGGGACGACTAAGACATGTTATAAATCCTACGAGCCTTGGGGGCGCGACCCCTCTCTCCGATGTATCGTGGGCCTGAGTATCATTTTGTGACTCTATATCGCAAGAACCCTCAGAGAGAATGAACGTACGAGGTAAGGTTGACAGGTCAGAGACAGACAAATCGGACAGATTGTCCCTGGGTGTTACAGGACAGGCCGGTGCCAAGGTGCAAGAAGCAAGTATGTGGTTTGTCAGCTGTCTAACATCGCATGCTCAGCGTAGGGAGGAACACGACACAATGAGCGTGCCGCCCACCGAGTGTTCCGGGTCAAACTTAACCGTGACGTATGTGGGGTTCGCACTACTGCCCCTCTGCATGATTCAGCACGCTTATTAAGTTATGTTCCTGCTTTGTTGTGTGTCAAGGAGCAGAGGGAGACAGGGGGGACACGCACTACAAAGGCCACGTCCATCCACCTCACCCTCGGCTGCGCGGCGAGCGCGTTCCCTTCCCTCCTCCACCTTCCGCGCCATCTGCGCCCGCTCCTCCTCTGCCGTACGCGCAGTGTCTTGAACTCCACATCGTCCGCCGCTACCTCCCAAGCATGCGCGCGTGCGTCGAGAGCCTCGTCTGGTTGTTCCAGCGCGAGAGGCGCGAATAAGGTTTTGATGGTGCGCGGGTGTTGGCCGCGATGACGGTAGCGCAGTCGCACAATACTGAATCGTAGTTCTCTAAGTATCCTAATAAGCAAGGGGATAGAGAAAAGGGTAGGCAGGGGAAGGCAAGAGACGCACGTAGCTCGAGATTACACACCGCGCGATTCAATAACAACGCCTCTCTCAACCGCCCGTGGTCCAGCTTCGCCTCCACATCTCGGCACCTTGGATGTAAACTCCGAGCGCCTCCCCGTACTGCTTACCCCAGAAATACTCATTTATCTGCTCTTTGAGGTTTTACGCGACTTCTTGCTGCCGTCCCGAACCCATGTGAGCGCGGCCTGCGCAGCATACAAGAGGACACGCACCAACCATCCGGCGTGCCATCGCTCGCGATGCTTTGTAGCGCGCTGAGCGTGACGTTGTCCTCAGGGTCGTCCTTGAGGGAGTTCATAAATAGAGGAACCGACTCGAGCGAGGCAAGGTGGGTGTGGGAGTGTGGTCATGCCCTTTTTACCGGAGTTGTCCATGTGATGGATAGAAGGACAAATGACTCTAGGTGGGTAGGTGAGTTAGATCTCGCGTTGCCCTGGAGATTCCGAATGTAGAAGCGGCGGGGAGGAGAATTAGATATAGATATGGTCAGCTGCCCAGGCCAGGCCAGGACCAGATCACTATATCTGTACGGCGAGGTGCGTCGTCCTCAAACTAGCATGGATATCTCAGGCTTTCATATAGTTTGATGTCGTATAAACACAAGTCAAATAACATCGTTAGGGCGTTGGGCTTCTTTTCTGCGTAAGCTATCCTCGGGTTGCATGGCTTCCGTACTCAAAGTCCTTCTTGCTTTTCTTCACAAATTAGGCTCTTCAGCGAATTACATCAAGCGTTTTGCACGGCGCTTGGCGTTGTTTCTAGCCTTCCTTGGTTCCAGGTTCAGTGTATGGCTGCGCTCGTGGCACGGAGAATTAGGTACGGCTCAGCGGAAGTCCACAAAGTGAACCTCCGTCTCCTTGCGCCAGGGCAGGTTCCTGCACAGCGTCGCACGATTCTGCTGGCTTGAAAGGAAATCTAGTGGCCTGCAGTACTGTTCCGATATCGGCGAGCATTCCGAGCCTCCAAGATCCTGATTGTTCGACGAGGCAATCGGCAAGAGCAATACCGTTTGGGGGTGCCATCCTTCCCCCAGGTGTGGACAGCCTCACAGTAGATCATGCGCCTTGCTTAACATCTTTTTCAGATGGAAGGACCCCCACAAATCTAAGCTCTGCGAATCTGAGCGTTCAGAGCAGCGCCAGTGATAGACACAATGCTATTACACACTCACTCGAGTCGTTGCATACCCCAGTCGATCAGTTATCGCGACTTGCCAGAGCAACTCATTGTGAACCTGGACAAGGACAAGACACGTCGCAGTCAAGAGGGCAACAATCCCGATCTTCTTCACCTTCAGATCACCTACGTCAGTACCCCTCTCCCCGACATGGAACTTGGTATCCTGTCATCTCACATGCATGCAGACGACAGAATTCTTCCTGCCGTCAGTCCCGCAGTTCCACCATCCTTGACAAGTGTGGTTGTGGACGTCCATAATCCAACAGCAGAGAAAACTAGTCCTTCGACTAACTCACAACGATTGACGAACGATTCATACGTTAAACACCCTCCAATCGCCCATCTGTCCTCTCTCTCCGCCGCGGCGGAAGAGTCATCCCAACTTCTACCCCCAGCTTCCCACGTGATGTCTGACCCCCAGTGGCCTGAAGGTGACGTTCCGCGACTCATAACTTCAGAGCAAGTTCCAAGATATACAAGGGATATTACGATGCAAGCGTATAGTACTATCCTGGTATTACATACTTACATCTGTTGGCAGACTCGGGGAGGAGACACCTTACACAATTGAACCGTTAACGAGAACATTCCCTTAGTGCGTGTGGACTTGAATGTCAACCCTGGGTCTAATGGAGATCTTTCTAGCTCCCCCGAACGGAGCCTTGCTGAGCAAGGCTCGCCCAATCAGGACTGTCGTCCTTGGACACCAGCTACCCATCCTGGCGGTGCACTCTACTTTTTTGATTCGGCGAGGGTGCGTACATCAGGGGCCTTGAAATTTCCATTTTCGACTGATACGCGATTGAAGAGGTTATTTACTGACACGGACATGCACAACCACATATTGCGGGACAAGATGGAAGTTTTTTATGACTACTTGCAAAATATTCTGCGTCGCGACCAACTAACCATCCAGTCAAACAACTATGACTTGGTGCTAGACATTATGCATCTTCGGGATGGGCGGATACAGTGGTCTTATTACTATGCCTGCCACGAGACTCGATGCCTGTTCTGGCTTGACACGTATGTTGCAACCGACATAATATCTGAAATATCCGGGGTCACATCCCCGGCGCATGTCAGTGCGTCATAATCTGTCATCTTCAACTCGCCTGCTGTTACCAATAATCCGGTAAGCAGAGCATCGGCTAGAGGCCCTTTATTGGTGCGTCACCTGTCTTCTGCTGCGTTCCTGCCCTAAATATTGATATCGTCCTGCTAGGAACCACTGGTCACTCTATCCAATATATTTTCCAGGTCGCGATCTCCCGGTTTCAATCTGCGATGAACTTATAGGAATATTGTCACATGGCTGTGTGGGTGAGTTTGCGTGACTTTTGCCGTGCTTTCATGAAGGGCCCGACGTAGATACTACAGATAGGATGACTTCCAGCTCTTCAACTTTACCATATGATGTTGACACCATGCAGAAGATGATCGAAGTCGTAAAAAATGCTAGGGGTACGTCAATATACTGCGCTGAAGTTAACCATCGCTGATATCGCACCTCAGAGGCAGAGTTCAGTTTGGAACATCAAGTCGCTGGGATTTGTGAGTATATATTACAGGTATAACTTATTACTTACTAGGTCCTTTTCTCAGCGCATCTACTGTCGCGATTCGGTAAGTCCAACCCCAAAATAGTCTCAATGGATTCTCATATGCACATGTCTAGCAATATGGAGGTTTCTATACTTCCATGGACAGCCCCACGCACGGCTTGTCAGTCATCAGACGGTGTATAGCAAATCAAAGCTTGAGACACACTTGATCTTCCTGTTGTTGTCGCCCGTGCTTTTCTTTGCGCCCACCGAATGTCTGCGGGACATCGAGAAATGGTTGACTGATGATTTTATTGCTGCGACAGCTTGGGGGAACTTCATGAATGAGAAGGAAAAAGAATGGACGGATTTGATTTTCCCAGTAATGCAGGTTGTTGACCAGATTTTCATTAGCCTCACGTGACTACTCTCCAGGCGACCGTGATGCTCGCAGTCAACGTGAGCTTTCTCGCCATCCCCGGCGTGATCCTTTCCGATTCCAACGCGAAAATTTTGACAAGTCTGAGGCAAATCATTTTGATCCCACTCGTGCAGACTGCCAGTTTCTTCTCAATACTAGCCAGTATCATGAGCATTGTAATTGGCCTGTTCCTGGTTCGCTACGTTGTTGCCAAACCGAAGGAAGGTGAAGGCCTAGCTAGCACAGTGAGCGAATAGTCACTCTTGACATTCATTGTGTCTAGGTAACATTTGTGTGGTAGTCTGAATATCTAAACCGACACACTCACTGGCTCTTTGGTCGTCAATCGATGGCAGTTGTTTTCAGTCTTCCGTGGGCATTGCTTATGTGGTCGTACGCCGTTCATTGTCTTCCTTCCAGCCCATATTTACAGAATTCTCTCCGCCACCCCTGGGCCATGGTGGACAGGATGTGGTTCTTTTTCGTTGCGCTGATCCTGTCATGCATCACTATCGGGAATACCTTTATACGTGTCCCCGTCGCGGTCGCTATGGTCATAACGCATTTCTTCATCCTTTCAAACGTTGTGATCGTCTTTCAATTCAGCAATAGCTTTTGGGACGACATTGCTGTGTTGAAGGCCATATATGATCGAATTTTCGCAAGCATGAAACGTTTCGCACACATCTGCCGACCCAGATCCACGGCGCGCATCCCACACTCCGGCAGATATCGACGGAATACATTCGATGACTGAGCGCCAGGATGGAGCTGCGGTTCAGAGCTTCATTTATTCGTGTTATATCTAGTCCGAGTCCTGTTACGTACCAGTACTGCCATGATACTATGAACAATGCGACGCGTTTTTCATGAGATTTGCAAACACGGTCTTGAGGTCATCTAGCGCACGGCGCAGGAAAAATTCGTACACACACAGCCCGACGTCTTAACCACGTCCCGGACACTGCATCGTGGTAGACGGAACAATGCACCAACGTGAACCAATGTTGCGTCTTTGGCCTTCTCACTATAGTACCGCACCCACAGTGCAGTGGCCTGTTTTTCTATGTCTGTTGCCTTAACTTCCAGCTCCTCGAGCCGTCACCACGTGTACAGGTCCACCATCACCCCGGTCATCGATAGACTCAGCTGAGAGGGAAGTGAGTCATAGGTTCGGCAACTGTTCAACAGGATGGAACGGATCTGTGACTAGATTAAGAAGCGCTCGTACGGTAAGGCTCCTCAGAGGGCCAGAAAGAATTCCTATATTCAGATGACGTCCCCTGTATGGCAGCATATATAAGCGAGGGGTGGAATATGAACTACTGTCAGTGTCACGGACTCGTTATGTCACCGACAGCGGGCTCAACACTACAGGGTATGGGAATATTGTCCACGTTCTCTGAGTGATTTCACGGTCGTGACCATAAGAAGCTTCATGACACTATCAATTGGTGTGCTTATCGCATAGCTCAGTGAACAAAAACTACGCGGGTGAGGTTCGGTCGACTCACCATGATTGATGCTGTTGTTGCCTGGTTGAATCATGGCAGAAATACTCTGCGCAGTAGTCTGGTACTTGGCGCCTCTATACCTCTCCAAACCGAGTGCACCCTTTACAAAGAAGCTGTCACCGGATAACTGAACACAGAATAGTGCCTTCAGGCCTGCCAATGGTGCGCGTTCGATCACAGCATATTACCCACTGCCAAGATTGTAGCACTTGAACAGATGTTGCGGCTGTTGTAAAGATTCTACAGATTAGGCCTATATAGAAAGGGGTAGACAGAAAGCGACTCACTTCCTCCTCGGAAGTGCTATATAGCATCGACACGATCGGTACCACCGACAAAGGGTTGAACAGGCGCTTGCTGCGGACACGAGTAAAAGGAACAAGCGCCAGTGTTGGCATTAGGCGCCTTCAGGCGGAACATCTAGAAATGGATGTCCCTGACGAGGCTCTCCCAGCACATCTCGATACCCGGGTTCCCACTCATTTCGCAGCTCCATGGTCTGGTTCACCCAGCCATACCCATCACAGGGGTCTGCCGCCTGCGGCTTGCTGGGATGGGTACCAGGGTCCATTTGTAGCACAGGGGAGTGTTCCCAATGGGGTAAAACACAAAAAGGGCCCCAACGTCATCAACAATCAAATTCACAAATCGACCGCGTTAGCAAAGGAGACGAAGCCAACTTGACAGGAGAACCTGTTCCATCCCAGGACATAGTCACTGATCGTAGGGTTGATGAAGGGGACCACGATGGGGGCGGTCTCAGGTTGTAGTTGGACTCGGGTGGGTTAAGCGCAGCTTGGAGGCAGAGTAGGGATGAGGGGGAACGTAGGCCATTAGAAGGAAGAGCGGGGGCCAGGGTGTGTGTGATCAGTTTAATTAAATGATTTCGGGTAACACCTGCATACTGTATACTGCTGTCTTGATATCATTTCGGTGCGAGGGGCTCAGGTATAGATGAAAGTGATCATGAGAAGGTACTGTACCGCAGAATGCCACAGAAATCGGCCTTCTCTCAGGCTTGTCCCTCGTGTGCCGCAAACTTGAACGTAATGTTGGCCTGCGCTGCAGGCGAAGGCAGCCCACTCAGCTGTCTTCTCTTCTGGTATCCTTTCGGGCACACCCCCAATGCATACTAGGGACGTGATTACGACGTTCGAGTTCTTGAATAGAGCAAGGGGACGGAGGTCACATGATGGGGAGGTCACGGGACGAGCAATACGTAAACTACAGCGGTGCCCTTGGTTGATCCCTACGACGAGTCCTTGGGGGCACGACCCCTCTCTCCAATATCGCGAGCCTGAGTATCGTTTTGTAACAGTCTATATCGCAAGAACTCTCAGAGAGAACGTACGTACGAGGTAAGGTTAACAGGTCAGACAGTTAAATCAGACAGATTGTCCCTGGGTGTTACAGGACAGGCCGGTGCCAAGGTGCAAGAAGCAAGTATGTGGTTTGTCAGCTGTCTAACATCGCATGCTCAGCGTAGGGAGGAACACGACACAATGAGCGTGCCGCCCATCGAGTGGTCCGGGTCAAACTTAACCGTAACGTATGTGGGGTTCGCACTACTGCCCTCCTTCCCCTCTGCATTCAGCACGCTTATTAAGTTATGTTCCCTTGTTGTGTGTCAAGGAGCAGAAGGAGACAGGGGGGGACACGCACTACAAAGGCCACCTTCATCCACCTCACCCTCGGCTGCGCGGTGCGCGCGTTCCCTTCCCTCCGCCTTCCACGCCATCCCTGCCCGCCCCTCCTCTGCTGTACGCGCAGTGTCTTGAACACCACATCGTCCGCCGCTACCTCCCAAGCACGCGTGTCGAGAACATCGTCTGGTTGTTCCAGCGCGAGAAGCGCGAGGCCCATGTAGTAATAAGCCTTTGATGGTGCGTGGGTGTTGGCCGCGATGATGGTAGTGCAGTCATGCAATACCGAACTGTAGTTCTCTAAATACCCTAATAAGCAAGGGGATAGAGAAAAAGGTAGGCAAGGGACGCACGTAGCTCGAGATTGCATGCCGCGCGATTCAATAGAAACGCCTCTCTTAACCGCCCGTGGTCCAGTTTCGCCTCCACACCTTGCTTGTAAACCCCGAGCGCATCCCTGTAGGCCTACCCTTGAAATACTTATTTCTCTGCCCTTTGAAGTTTTGCGCTACCTCTTCTTGCCGTCCTGAGCCCATGTGAGCGCGGCCTGCGCAGCATATAAGAGGACACACCGACCATCCGGCGTGCCATCGTACGCGAGGCTTTGTAGCGCGCTGAGCGTGGCATTGTCCTCAGGGTCGTCCGGAAGGGGGTTCATGAATAGCTGAGGCGACTCGACCGAGGCAAGGTGCTCGTTGAATGAAGGTGGGTGTGGGAGTGTTCATGCCGTTCTTACTGGATTTGTCCAAGTGATAGGTAGGAGGACAAATGACTCCATAGATGTGTGGGTGAGTTGGATCTTGCGTTGCGCTGGAGATTCCAATTGTAGAAACGGCGGGGAGAAGGATTCGATATAGATATGGTCAGCTGCCCAGGCCAGGGGGCAGGACCAGATCACTATATCTGTACGGCGAGGTGCGTCGTCCTCAAACTAGTATGGATATCTCAGGCTGCCACATAGTTTGATGTCATATAACAAGCCAAAAAGCATTGCTAGGGCGTTCGGCTTCTTCTCTGCGTAAGCTATCCTCGGGTTGCATGGCTTCCCTACTCAAAGTCCTTCTCGCTTTTTTTCATAAATTATGCTCTTCAGGGAATTACATCAAGCGGTTTTCACGGCGCTTGGCGTTGTTTCTAGCCTTCCTTGGTCCCAGGTTCAGTGTATGGCTGCGCTCGTGGCACAGAGAATCAGGTACTTCCTGGCGGAAGTCCATACCAACTGAACCTCCGTCTCCTTGCTCTGGGGCAAGTTCCCACACGGTGTTGCGCTGTTCGGCTGGCTTGGTGGAAAATCTAGTCGCCTGTAGTACTGTCCCGATATCGGCGAGCGTCCCGGGCCTCCAAGGTCCTGATCGTGGGACGAGGCAACCGGCAACAACAACACCGTCGGAAGGCGCCATCCTTTCCCTAGGTCTGGACAGCTTCACAGAGGATCATGTACCTTGCTTAACATCTTCCCCAGACGGAAGGATCCACCCAAATCTAAGCACTACGAACCTGAGCGCTGATAGCAGCGCCAGTGATAGACACAATATCACTACACACTCACTCGAGTCGTTGCATACCCCAGTCGATCAGCCGTCACAACTTGAACTTGGACAAGGCCAGGACGCATCGCAGTCAAGAGAGCGACAGTTCAGATCTTCTTCCCCTACAGATCGCCCATATCAGTACCCTCACCCTGACATGGAACCCAGTAATATATCATCTGACACGCATGTAGACGAAAGAACCATTCCCGCAGTCGGTCCTGCAGTTCCGCCATCTTTGACAAGTGGGGTTGTAGACGTCCATAATCCAATAACAGAGCCCCTCCCAACGAGTTCTTTGACCAACCCATCACGATTGACGGATGAACCTTACGTTATAGGCTCTCCAACTATTCATTTTCCCCCACACTTCGCCACGGCGGAAGAACCACCCCAACGTCTATTCCCAGCTTCCCACGTGATGTCTGACCGCCAGTTGCCTGGAGGTGATGTTCCGCGACTCATAACCTCAGAGCAAGTTCCACGATATACAAAGGATATCACAATGCAAGTGAATAGTACTATACTGGCATTACATTCTCACACCCGTTGGCAGACCCAGAGAGGAGACATCCTACACAATTGAACCTCTAACGAGAACATTCCCTTAGTGCGTTTAGACTTGAGTGTAAACCCTGTGTCTGCTAGACATCATTCTAGCTCCGCCGAACAGAACAGTTCTGATCAAGGCTCGCCAAATCAGGACTGTCGTCCTTGGACACCAGCTACCCATCCCGGCGGTGCACTCTATTTTTTTGACCCGGAGAGGGTGCGTACATCAGGGACCTTGAAATTTCCATTTTCGACTAATACGCGATTGAAGAGGTTATTTACTGACACGAACATGCACAACAGCATATTACGGGACAAGATGGAAGTTTTTTATGACTACTTGCAAAATATTCTGCGTCGCGACCAACTAACCATCCAGTCAAACAACTATGACTTGGTGCTAGACATTATGCATCTTCAGGGTAGGCGGATACAATGGTCCTATTACTATGCCTGCCACGAGACTCGATGCCTGTTCTGGCTTGACACGTATGATGCAACTGACATAATATCTGAAATATCCGGGGTCACATCCCCGGCGCATGTCAGTGCGTTATAATCTGTCACCTTCATTTCGTCCGCTGTTTCCAATAATCCAGTATGCAGAGCATCGGCTAGAGGCCCTTTATTGGTGCGTCACTTGTCTTCTGCTGCGGTTCTGCCCTAAATATTGATATCGTCCTGCTAGGAATCACTGGTCACTCTATCCAAACTGTTTTCCAGGTCGCGACCTTCCAGTTTCCGTCTGCGATGAACTTATAGGAATATTGTCACATGGCTGTGTGGGTGAGTTTCTGCGACTGGCCGTGCTTTCACGAAGAGCCCAATGTAGACACTACAGAGAGCATGACTTCAAGCTCTTCAACATTACCATATGATGTTGACACTATGCAGAAGATGATCGGAGTTGTGAAAAACGCTAAGGGTACACCAATGTACTGCACCGAAGTTAAACATAGCTGACATCGCACCTCAGAGGCAGAGTCCAGTTTGGAACATCATGTCACTGGGATTGGTGAGTACATATTACAGGTATAACTTATTACTTACTAGGTCCTTTCTCAGCGCGTCTTCTGTCGCGATTTGGTAGGTCCAACTCAAATATAGTCATAATGGATTCCCATTTGTTAACCCGTGCACATATCTAGCAATATGGAGGTTCCTGTACTTCCACGGACAGCCCCATGCACGGCTTGTCAGTCATCAGACGGTGTATAACAAACCGATGCATGAGACATCCTTAACTTTCACATGGTTATCGATCACGTTTTGGTCTGCGCCCAGAGAATGTCTGCGGGACATAAAGGAATTGTGGAGTGATGACCTTATTACTGCGACAGCTTGGAAGAGCTTCATGAACGAGAAGTTAAAAGAATGGACAGATTTGATTTTCCCGGTGAGGCAGTTGGCTTGACCAGATTTTCACTAGCCTCACGTGACCCCTCTCCAGGCGACAGTGATGCTCGCAGTCAACGTGAGCTTTCTTGCCATCCCCGGCGTGGTCCTTTCCGATCCCAACACGAGCAATTTGACAAGTTCGAGGCGAATCATTTTGATCACAATTGTGCAGATTGCCAGTTTCCTCTCGATACTAACCAGTATCGGGACCATTGTAATTGGCTTATCTCTTGTTCGCTTCAATGGTACCAAACCGAAGGATGGCCTAGCTATAACAGTGAGTGAATGACCATCATTGAAATTCCTTGTGCCTAGGTAACATTTGTGTGGTAGTTCGAATATCTAAACCGACATACTCATTGGCTCTTCAGTCCACAATCGACGGCTATTGTTTACAGTATTCCGTGGGCATCGCTTATGTGGTCGTACGTCGTTCATTGTCTCCAAAGGCGTTCTTTCCAGCCTATATTTACGAAATCCTCTCCCCCACCCCCCGGCCATGGTGGACAGGATGTGGTACTTTTTCATTGCACTGTTCCTGTCATGCTTCATTATCGGGGAGACCTCTGTACGTATCGCCATCGCGGTCATCACGGGCATCATGCTTTTCTTCATCCCTTGGAACGTTGCGGTCGCCTTACAATTCAGCGGTATCTGGGCGGCGTTTCAAGACGACATTGCCGTGCTTAAGCGTAGAATTTTCGCAAGCATGAACTGTTTCGCGCCCAGCACCCCCACACCCAGATCACACCGCGCGTATCCCACTCCCCACACTCCAACAACTATCGGCAGCACGCACTCGATGACCGAGCGCCAAAATAGGGTTGCGGTTTAAGACTGTATTCGTGTCCTAAGTCGTCAGAGTTCTGTTACGTACTAGTACTGCCATGATGCTATGAACAACGCGACTCGTTTTTCATGAGATTTGCAAACACGGTCTTGAGGTCATGCAGCGCACAACACAGCACGACATCTTAACCACGTGCGGAGCACTGCATCGTGGTAGACGGAACAAGGCACAAACGACGTGAACCAATGTTACGTTTCGAGAGGGAAGCGAGTCATAGGTTCGACAACTGTTCAACAGGACGGCACGGATGTGCCAGTGGGCGATTAGGTTGAGAAGCGCTAAGGCCCTGTTCGGTTGAAATAATTTCGGATTATAATCCGGATTATTTAACCAGATTGGCTGTGATTGAGTGGCTGAGCTTGTTTCGCCAAGAATCGATTATTTTTTTTGGCGGTACAATCTGGATTATAATCCGAGATTATTTCAGCCGAACAGGGCCTAAGTTATCAGGGAGGGACCTATACCCCGAGACGTCTGCAACCACATACAGGAGTTATCGCGCTATTCTAGGCAAGGTTTGTGTTGTTGCCTCTGTCAGTAGTCTACTATCTGTCATCTTTACCTCTAGCTTTCCTACCATGGGATGTCCATTCAGCCCCGGGTCCGTTGGGCAGTTGTTTTCAGCGGGCTCAAGTACATCGTCATTTATATCCCACACTTGCCAGAAAGACCAAGGTTCTATTGCTCGCCAATTATGAGGTTTTGCCTTCAACCTGGTGATACAGAACCTGCCGGACGGGCACCCCTCCAATCTGGAGCATGCTGGTCTACATGCTCCTCACAGAAACCTTTAATATCAGCGACGACACACTGAGGCAGCAATTGGGCGTGCCTGTACCTTTGGAGGACTCAGGGTGCACGTCTTCGTTACCACTCAGGCGCTCAAAAAGTCTTGCTGTAAGACGATCAATGAGGCTGGTGAAGGTCAACGTCACTCGGGAAATCTAGCAGAGGTCGGAATCGCCCATGGAGCTGACGGATCTCTTCAGGCTCCCGGGGGCATGGTCGTCCAATGCTTCGATGGCCCCCCGATGGTTCTCTCGCCCGTTGGCACGCCTCAATCCCCAGGCGGCGAGAAGCAGCATCCGTTTGTACACCTCGATTGCTACCTTGGTGGGGATTGGTCCTCCGTGTATGCGTCGAGCAGATCGCACGTTATCGTCAAATTTGCCAGGGTGCTCAAGAAGGACTGAGCTGAGCTCGAACGCCAGCTTAGGAACGAGAAGGCCGCGTACGATAAGCTTGCCCTTCTCACCCGGTTGGTGGTCCCTCTCTGTTATGGAGAATATGTATGGTATGGTGGACGAGCGCTTGTTCTTTCGGATGAGGGACAGTCCTTGGCTACTCTCGGGATGGTGTTCGCGTCACTGGGGCTCGTAGAGAGGTGTGATTCACCGCAATTTAAAGGGAATTCTGCTGACTTTATGTAACAGACTTGTCCTGTTTGGGCAGCTGTACCTCATCCATCGCCTCGGAGTTGACCACCAAGACTTTGCGCCACAGAATGTGTTGCGAAAGGGGTGGCGCCGTCTGACAATCATTGACTTTGCGTTCTCAGATATCAACCATACATATCTGGGGTGGAGGGAGTGTCCCGAGCTGAAATACGCACGGCATAAGCAACTCCAGTTGGGCAGGTTGGCTTTCAATCGCAAGAGTGGGATGCTGGGGAAGATTCGACTGCTTGCAGGTATATTTTGTGGGGTTTCCTTCGTCTACTTCCTATTCATATCCTTGGCCGCTCCATGAGCGATGGGGTTTATTGCAGACAGGAAAATCTGCCAGTGGCCGCTGCTACTGTGATCGTTCTCTTTCCGTGCATTTTCAGAACCATAACGTACCTACTCCGGAGTGGATAGATAGTCCGTATATTACTCACATCTCCTAATTTCGTTTACCTCTATTTATTCCTGTGTCCTTCCTGTCCAATCGCGCAGGACGTCAGCCTTTTCCGTTTTTATGTTACGTTCGTCAGTTGTATCTCAGCAGTTAACGGCCATTTTAAGCAGTCGTCCTATTCGTTTGCTCACATGTCCTCCCTGGCCTTCATCGGGTATCCTAGAAACATTTTCATTGGCTACGGTGTGGTTACTCTAGACGTAGAAGGGAGGATTTGACTAGAAATACCGTTGCGAACAGTACCGTGACCGTGGAAAAGGACGAGTCGCAGATGGTCACGTTGCCATGATCGCGCTCAACGACCTCGACTTCTTTGCTGAGACATCCGGAAGTTGCGAGCGACATGGTATCCTGGCCTCAGCTAGTGGAGACGTTTACAAAGGTGGCAGGACAGAAAGCCGAGTACGGACGGCGGACGGGAGACGCTGGAGCAGTGAGCAGCAAGCCTTGAAAATTCGGACAAGCCAGTCGCTATCCAAGGCGATGCTAAGTCCACGACGTTTAGACAGAACTTCTACGGATGTTGGAGCGCTTTCTGGGACGACGTGATTAAGCGGGACATGGACCGGACCCAAAAGGTGCATCCTAATGGGTACGCGCTAGATAAGTGGATGGCCGAGAATCAGTACGACAGGATTCTCTACAAGGATCTTGTCCTAAAACTCGTCACGAATGGGAAGCCAGTTCTCAAGGGTAGAGTAGAAAGATGGGAGGAATGGGATGAACTGAACTGAAGCCCTTTGCTGCCTTTGTCAGAACTTAGAGCGTGGCCTTTTGTTTTTACAGTAAAAGAGTATAAGCGAGTGATTCGTCCACCTATTCGATATCGATCTTGATGATCTTGATATCCTCGTACGGCTTATCCGCCCTTCACGTTCTCAATCGCATGTGTCAAAACACGCCCAAAGATCGTGTGCTTCTTGTCGAGCCACGGCGTCGCGTTCGTGGTGATGAAGAACTGCGACCCCGGGCCATTCGTGTTCGGACTGGCGTTTACTATCCTCATCGTGTACGGCCTGTAAAGACGACGCGAATGGTGGTCAGCTCCATTCTGGCTTCCGGCGCTGAGATACCCCATCTATACATACCGATCGTGCTTCAACTCATCCGAAAACTGGTCTTCGAATTCGCGATCCCAGATGCTCGCCCTGGCAGTACCGTCGCCGAGCGGGTCGCCCGTCTGAATCATGAACTTGGTTATGACGTAGTGGAAGAGCACGCTATCGTAGTACTCGACGCTACACGCGTGGCCGATGAAGTTTTCGACGGCCTTGGGTGTCTGCTGCGGGAACGGGTGGTTCGCATTACTACCCTCCTTCCCCTCTGCATTCGGCACGCTTATTAGGTAGCGTTCCTGCTTCGATGTGCGTCAAGGCACAGAGAGGGACGGAGACGGAGACAGAGACGGGCGGGGGACACACCACAAAGGCCACGTTCATCCTCCTCATCCTTGGCCGCGCAGCGCGCGTGTTCCCTTCGCTCCTCCGCCTTCTCTCTGCCCGCTTCTCCTTACCGCATGCGCAGCGTCTTGTATCCCACATCGTCCACCGCTGCCTCCCAAGCACACGCGCGCGTCGAGAGCCTCGTCTGGTTGTTCCAGCGCGAGAAGCGCGAGGCCCGTGCGGTAATAAGCCTTTGATGGTGCACAGGTGTTGGCCATGATCATGATGACGGTAGCGCAGTCACGCAATACCGAAACGTTGTTCCCTAAATACCCTAATAAGCAAGGGGATAGGGAAAAGAGTAGGCAGGGGAAGGCAAGGGACGCACGTAGCTCGGGATTACACGCCGCGCGATTCAATAACAACGCCTCTCTCAACCGCCCGTGGTCCAGCCTCGCCTCCACACATTGCGTGTAAAATCCGAGAGCCTCCCTGTACGGCTTACTCATTTCTCTACTCTTTGAAGGTCTACGCGACCTCTTGTCGCCGTCCCGATGACTCCCGAACCCATGTGAGCGCGGCCTGCGCAGCATACAGGAGGACATGCACCGACCATCCGGCGTGCCATTGTGCGGGAGGCTTTGTAGCGCGTTGAGCGCGACGTTGGCCGCAGGGTCGTCCGGGAGGGAGCTCATGAATAGTGGTAGTGGAAGCGATGAACTTGAAAGTGTGGGAGTGTGGTGATGCCCTTACTGGAATCTGTCCAAGTGATAGGTAGGAGGACAAATAACTCTGTAGGTTGGTAGGTGAATTGGATCTCGCGTTGCGCCGGAGATTCCGAATGTAGAAGCGGCGGGGAGAAGAGTTTAGGTCCGGACTCGACTCGGAGCCTGAGGCCAGGACCAGGACCAAGATCACTATATATGTACGGCGAGGTGCGTCGTCCTCAAACTAGCATGGATGATCTCAGGCTGTCACTGGCACATAGTTTGCGCTCTGCTGCATATGTTGTATTAAACAAGCCAAGAAATGTTGTCGGGGTGTTGGGCTCCTTCTCTGCGTAAGCTCTCTTCGGGTTGCATGGCTTCTGCACTCAGAGTCCTTCTCGCTTTTCTTCACAAATTATACTCTTCAGGGAATTACATCAAGCGTTTTTCACGGCGCTTAGCCTTGTTTTTAGCCTTCCTTGGTCGCAAATTGCGGCGCTTGTGGCACGGAGAATCGGGTACGGCTCGGCGGAAGTCCACCCCAACTGAACCTCCGTCTCCTTATGCCAGGGCAAGTTCCTGCACAGTGTCGCGCGATTCAGCTAGCTTGAGAGAAAATCCAGTGGCCTGCAGTACTGTTCCGACATCGGCGAGCGTCCCGAGTTTCCAAGATCCTGATCGTGCGGCGAGGCAACTGGCAACAACAATACCGTTGGGAGGCGCCATCCTTCCTCCAGGTGTGGACAGCCTCACAATAGATCATGCACCTTGCTTAACATTTCCCCAGACGAAACGACGCCCGCAAACCTAGGCTCTACGAGTCTGAGCGTTCATAGCAGCGCCAGGGATAGACACAATATTATGACACACTCATGCGAGTCGTGGCATACCGCGGTCGATAAGCCATCACAACTTGCTACAGCGACTGATGAAGAACCCGGACAAGGCCAGGACGCATTGCAGTCAAGAGAGTACCCTCGCCCCGACATGGAATCCGGTAATATATCATCTCACACGCATGCAGACGACAGAATTATTCCCGCAGTCAGTCCTGCAGTTCCACCATCTTTGACGAGTGTGGTCGTGGACGTCCATAATCCAACAACAGAGCCCTTCCCAACTAGTTCTTTAACCAACCCACCACGATTGATGGACGAGTCATACGTTATAGGCTCTCCAACCGCTCATTCTACTCCAGCCTTCGCCACGGCGGAAGAGTCATCCCAAGATCAATCCCTAGCTTCTATCATGACGTCTGACGATTACTTGGATGTTCCGCGGCTAATGCATTCTGAGGAAGTTCCACGACACAAAGAGAGTATTACAATGCAAGTGAATAGCACTTTACTGGTATTTCACACTTACACCTGTTAGCAGACCCAAAGAGTTCACGTCATACCAAATTAAACCCTTAACAACAACATTCCCCTAGTACATTTGAACTTGCATGATACCGCTGGTTCTAACAGAAATTCCCCTAGCTTCCAGGAACAGAGCCATTCTGATCAAGGCTCACTCAATCAAGATTGTAGTCCTTGGATACCGGCTACCCATCCGGAGGGTACACCCTATTTTTTCGACCCTGAGAGGGTGCGTGCGTCAGTGACCTAGAAGAATATAAGTCACAACTAATACACGATTGAAGAGGTTGTTTACCGACACGAACATGCACGACCCCCTATTAAGGAAAGAAATGGAAGGGTTTTACCACTACCTACAGAATATTCTGGATGTCAACCAACCAACTACCCCGTCAAATAACTATGACGTGGCGCTAGACATTATGCTTAATAAGCATGGGCGGAATCGATGGTCTTATTACTACGCCTGCCACGAGACTCGATGCTTATTCTGGCTTGATATGTATGATGCAAGCGACATGTTACTTTGTATGCCCGGGGTCAAATCCCCTGCGCATGTCAGTGCGTTACACTTGTTATCATCAAGTTGCCCGATGTTTCCACTAATTTGGTACGCAGAACATCGGCTCGAAGGTTTGTATTGGTACGCTGGTTGTCTTCTGCTGCATCCCTGCTCTAGACATTGATATCGTCTTGCCAGGTACCACTGGTTTCTCTATCCAGCTGCTTTTGGGGGTCGCAGTCTTCCAGTTTCAGTCTGCGATGAACTTATTGGGATATTGTCACATAGTTGCGCGGGTGAGGTTGTGTGGCTGCATCTGTCCTCCATGAAGAACCAACGAATATACCACAGCTAAGATGACACATTCAAACTCTTCGTCTGTAACATTCGACGTTGATGAAATGCAGAAGATGATTGAAATAGTAAAAAATTTTCAAAGTACGCCGATATACAGCACTGAACTTAAGGATCGCTGACATTGCAGCTCAGAGGCACATTCCAATATGGAATATCATATCGCTGGGATTGGTGAGTATACATTACACATTCAATTTCACCATGACTTACTAGGTCTCTTTCTCAGCGCGACTTCTGTCATTATTTGGTGAGTACGGTCACAGGGGATTCTCATCTGTTAAATCAAGCACATGTCTAGCACTCTGGAGGTTCATAGACTTCCACGGACAACCGCACGCACGGCTAAACAGTGGTCAGGCAGTATATAGCGAATCAAAGCCTGAGAGGTCCTTGGGTTTCAGGTTGCTGTCGCTGCTACTTTTCCTTGCGCCCGACAATTATCTGAAGGATATGGAAATATTGTGGACTGATGGTTATCTTACTTCAAAAGATTGGGAGAGCTTCATGAACGAGCTGTTACAAGAATGGAAAGATACGCTTCTCCCGGTAATGCAGCTTTGCTTGACCAGATTTTCTTTAGCTTCAGGCTTACGTGACCACTCTCCAGTCGACCGTGATGCTTTCAGTCACTGTGAGCTTTCTCACCATCCCCGGCATCGTCCTCTCCAATCTCAACGGGAGCAATGTGACAAGTCCGAGTCAAGTCATTATCTTCACATCTCCAGCGCAGATTGCGAGCACCCTCTCGATAGTAGCCAGTGTAGGAAGCATTGTGATTGACCTGCTTCTCGTTCGCTACACCAGTACCAAACCGAAGACGAAGGCAGTAAGTCAATAATGACTCTTGATATATGTGCCTAAGTAACATTATGATAGTCGACATATCAATACCAACGTTCTCGCAAAATCTTCGGTAATGAATCGATGGCTATTGTTTTCGGTCTTCCGTGGGCATTGCTCATGTGGTCGTACGTCGTTCGTTACCTTTCAAGGCGTTACTCCTAGCCAGTATTTACGGAATTCTCTCCCCCACCCCGGGCGACCATGGTGGACAGGATGGTGTTGTTTTTCATTGCGCTGCTGCTGTCATGCTTCACACACTCAAACGCATCTACACAAATTTCCGTCGCGGTCATGTCGGTCATGATATCTTGCCTGATCGTTTGGAGCGTTCTGACCGCCTGGCGATCTGACGATGATTGGAAAGTATGGTACCTCAACTACCTTTCCGCGTTGGGGCGCATGCGTGGAATTCTCGCGAACGTGCAACGTTTTGTGCTCAACATCTCCAGGCCCAGATTTCGCCGCGTGCATCGCATTCCCTACAGTCCGGCAAGTGGCGGTAGCATACCCTGGATTCCCGACAGTCCACCCAGGGTCAGTAGAATACCCTTGATCTACAGTCCGCCCAGTATCGGTAGAATACCCCCAGCGATTATTCGCTACAGTCCGGCAAGTATCGGTAACATACGCCCAATGCCAGTGGCTGAGCGCCAAGAAAGAGCTACGGTTTAGGGCTTCTTGTATTCTTGTGATATTAGGAGTAGAGGTCTGTTACGTCCTAGTACTGCCATCATGCTATGAACAATGCGACACGTTTTTCATGAGACTTCCAAAAGCGGTCCTGTGACAATGCAGCGAATGACGCGGGAAAAACTCCTACAGTAGTATACACACAACACAAGTTACACAACATCTTGACCACGTCCGGAGCCCTGCATCGTGGTAGACGGAAGGGTATAAACAACGTGAACCAATGTGGGGTTTCGAGAGGGAAGCCTGTCGTAGATTCGACAACTGTTCAACCGTGACAGGACCGAACGATGATATGGGCGACTACATCAAGATACGCCCGCATCGTAAACACTACTTCTTAGAGAACCCGAATACCTGGAAACCTCCGGGAAATTGCTGTTGAAATACACATGTTTCTCATCGCACAGCGCGACAGGCTCCTGAACTCCATGGACATTTCCATATACAGAATTATACCCGCCTGGCAGTATATACAAGCAAGGGGTGTGGATCACAAACAAATGCCGGTGTCGGGGACTCGTGAAAACGCTATATCACAGATGGGGGACTCACACTATGGTAAGGAACTTTTGCCCACATGCTCTCAGGCATTTCATGGTCGTGACCGTAAGATGTGTCACAATACCGTCAGTTTATATGCCTATCCCATAACCTAGTGAATAATACTACGCGCTTGAGACGAGACTGCGTCCACTCAAGACGATTGATACCCGTGGAGCCGGGTAGAATCATGCCATAATTGCTCTGAGCAGTAGTCTTTTGACGCCTCTATACTTCAAACCAGAAGCACCCTTTTCGAAGCCGTCACTGAACACAGAATAGCACCGTCAGCCCTACCATGGGTGGCGTGTTCTATCACAACTTATTGCTCACCGGCCAAGATTGTACCAATTTGGAGAGATGGTGCAGTCATCGTAAATATTCTGCATACTAGGCCCGTTAGAAAAGGGTGCGCATATCCAAGTTAGGAAATGAACGTCATTCATGTCCTCGGAGACGCTGTTAGTGACCCTTAAACACCCACACGATCAGTACCAAAACCAAAAACGGTTGAAGAGACGCTTTCTGCAGACGTACGCAAGGAATAGCGCACCACTGTTGGCGTTAGGCCCATCCTGGCGGAACATCCAGAAAAGATTGCCCCCAACGAAGTCCTCCCAGACGTCCCGATACCCGGATTCCCATAATCATTTCGCAGCTCCACAGTCTGGTTCACCCCGTCATTTCTATCGCCGAGTTTTGCCACCTGCACCTTGCCGAGATAGGAACCGAGACGCTCTACTTGATGCATGGAGGAGAGTTGTCAGCGGGGTACGACACAGAAAGGGCCCTACATATCGTCACAAACGAAACTCATAAGCTGATCGCGTCGGCAAACTAGACAAAGCTGACCTGATATGAGAACCTGCTCCACCCCAGGAGAGAGCCCATTATGACAGTGCTGAGTCTGGACGACAAGCGACGTTTAGGTTGAGGGTTCTCCTAGCTCACGAGAGTCCCGATCGTAGGGTTGATGAAAAGTACCGCGGAGGAGGCAGGCCCAGGTTTAAACTTGGACGCGAAAGGGAGAAACGGGGCCCGGCAACCGAGTAGGGATGTAAAAGAAATGCAAGGGCCGAGGATAGTGTGATCTGTTCAGGGGGACCTTTAGTCGAATGGCTTTGAGCAACGCCTGTATATTGCTCTCCTTCCCCTCTGCATTCGGCAAGCTTTTTAGGTTGCGTTCCTGCTCCGATGAGTGTAAGTGTTAAGGCAACAGACGGAGACGGAGACGGGGGTGACGCATACCACAAAAGCCACATCGACCTTCTTTTTCTGTCACGCGCTACCGTGACGTACGTTCGCACCGCTCCTCCACCTTCCATACCTTCTCCGCGCACTTCTCCTCTGCCCGTACATGCAGCGTCTCGAACCCCACATCGTCCACTGCTACCTCCCTGTGCGCATACATATACGTGAAGAGTCTCTTCTAGCGTGAGTAGCGTGAGGCCCGCACAGTAATAGGCCTTCGATAGTGCACGGGGGTTGTCCACGATGACGGCAGCTCAATCGCGTAGTACCAAGCCGTAGTTCCCTCAACTTGAATACCAGAAAGACAAGGCCCGGGGACGCACGTGATTCGAAATTACACGCCGCGCGATTCAACAACAACGCCCTCTCAACCGCCTATCCGAGTCGCCTGGCTCCGCCTCCATGTCCTACGTGTAAAACCCGAGAGCTCCCTGTACTGCTTACAAAACACTCATTTCCCTGCTCTTTGAAGTTCTGCGCAACCTCCTGTCGGCATTCCGACTTGTATAAGCTTGGCCTGTGCAGTATACAGGAAGACACGCACCGACCATCTGGCGTACCATCGCGCACGAGGCTTCGTAGCGTGATGAGCGCAACGTTGTCCGCGGGGTTGTCCGGGAGGGAGCTCTCTCATGAATAGCGGGAGCAACTCGAGCGAGGGGAAGTGCTCATCAAATAAGGGTGGCTGTTGCAGCGTGGCCATGCCCTTCTCATGGGATCTGTCCAAGTGATACAGTGGGTCAGGTGACAAATTACTCTGTGATTGGATGAGTTGGATCTCGCTTGTGCTGGAAATTCCGATAGCGACCGGGTGCAGTCGACGAACGAAATTCGAAAGAATATCACGTTATGACAGGGCAATCTTCAGAGTCGTCTTGACCTCCTACGCTCACGGTCTCACTCGCACACTCACACGTACATTCCCATCGTAATCGCTAAGAGTGGGGGTACTATTCATCCCGTCTCGTCTCAGGGAGATGATGATGACTGTTGTGGATGGCCATGGATGGATATGACTTAGTGGATGTCTCAGCGCGAGCGCTAATGAAAAGGGAGGGGAAGGGAAGAAGAGAAAGAACAACAAAGGAGTGTTCCTTCGGAGAGTCATTGGTCATGCTGTTACTGGCATCACACTAAACATCCCTTTACTTTTTTCTTTGACGTGCGATCTGCGGCAAGCTGTCGGGATTTGTTTTCTTTTAGACTACGGGCATGCGGGACTGAGAACATATTTATACTAGGACCAGACCCGAATGATAATGATGAAGACAAGCGGGAACGGTATGCGCAAAGGTAATACACATGCGAACGCTCTGGGTACTCCAGCTTGTGGTCATTCGATTGGTTTCATGACGAGTCGCGGTTCTTCATACACAACACATACAACGATCAGTACACAAGGGAAAACCCAAATGAATCAAGGCACAGCATAGGGAGGCGAGGAGGGACTGTTGAATAAAATGGGACTAGAGGGTAAAGAGATACAGGTATGCCTATCAGTATGGCAAGCAGTCACGTTGCGAGGAAGTCGCAAGGAAATGTGAGGAATTTGTGTACTCGAGAACGCCCCAATCCTTGGCACAGCCCGCCTCGGGTAGAATCAACACCGACAATCTATAAGAATATTGGGCCTTGTCAGAAAACGGTAAAGAAAATACGTCCGTTAACAAGCAACGAGTGCGGCTTACTCGGCCATGTGGAGAACAGGCGAAATTCTGTGATGGATCACGATTCTCGGGTCGCAGAGTGGTCGCTGCTATGATCGTTCTGACTGGCGGGGTTACGGGAGAGTTCTGGCTGAGTAGACACAAGGGAGGGCGACGATAGGGGGGCAGCTACCACGGCAGCGCCGCCGCCGGGGGTGGATTGAGGGATGAGGTCAGCAGGACATGGGTTGGCGGTGACGCCTTCTCTTGGACCGTCGGCAGGCCCTCCTGTTGTGCCATAGCCCACACGGGAGCGATGGTCTGAGAGGTGACACGAAGGATACGAGGATAGGTCGTGCACAGAAGTGGACGCCGTGGACGCTGTAGGGGCAGCATCGGTGCCTTGACGTAAATCGATGTAAAGGTGGGAGATTATCATGCGAATAATTTGGTTAATGCCGTGCGAATCCTTGGTGTTGTGTACACCTAATTTGTCCCACAGGACACGGAACTGGTCCTGTTGGTCAGGATGAGCCTTGTGTATATCGA